>BMAO01014880.1:0-66057 GCA_019973975.1 Trichonephila clavata
TATTATTTTAATTTCTAGCACTTAGTACAAAATAGCATGAAAAAGATCTTTATATTTTCAGCAAAATATTGGGTATAAGGGAAAGTTCTTGTCGTTTTTGAGCACGTGCGCTTTTATGTGTTGTCGATCCTTAGCAAGAATTCGAATCCGACTGAAACTGCATAACGATTTAGTTTAGTATAGAATTATGATTTATAAACATTTTTTCGCATTTTATTCAGCTTTTTTAACCTTGTGAAGCTGCCAACATAATTGAACAGAAAGTGCACTTAAAATATTGTATGTTTTCGAGTTCCAAAATGGGAATTAGACGATGAAGGCAAAAGAAACTAGTGCGATGTGTTTCAAGTGGAAGCAGTAACCGCTCCGACATGCCAAATATGGCTTGCGTAACTTCGCTTGGGGATTTTTCTTGAAAGATGAACCCAGATCAGGAAAGCCATCAGAAGTCAATGATGAAGGCTACGCTGTATGATCAGGACAAATTTAGTTTAACTTCCACAGAAGTGAGTTTAAAGCTCCGAATTTTTCAGACTAGTGCTTTGGATTACATAAAAAGGCTTGGTTTCATGTTCCCACTCTCTGTTTGGGTGCCACATACAGTGGGTACAAAAAGTATTTGTACACATACATTTTTGTTCACAATTTATAAGAAAATGCATTAAGAAATACAAAAATTGGCATTTTAAAAATAAAATAAGCCTATTCATTTAAATTAATTACAAAAAATACAATAATATTAATAAAAAACATTTTTTGCAACAATATTAAAATATCTTATGTCAAAAAAGTATTTGCACACTCAACTCAACCTTAACAAATTTGCATTTTTTTGCTAATTATATATATTTGACAGTCATTCTCCTCAGTAAATAACATACGTAAGACGACTGTAAAAGGAGGTATTGTCGAAACTTTATCAGTTGATTGTGGATTTCAAATTGTAATGGCACCTAAAAAATCTGAATTGCCATTTCGTTGCGAGAAAAAATTGTTTCTCTACATGAAAATGGCCTAAGTTATCGAGAAATAGGTAAAAAAAGTAAATGTTTGCTTCTCTACTGTTATAAAGCGTCATAAAGAAAGAGGATCTACATCAAATAACTTGCACTCTGGACGCCCAAAGAAACGTTCACTGCGAATTAAGCGAAAAAATCATAAGAGAAGCGTCGAAAAATCCATTTGTTAGTGCAATTACATTAGCCAATGATGTCGCTTCAACATCTGGAGTTCAAATCTGTGCTAAAGTGTTCGAAATGTCCTGCATGATGCACAAATTTATGAGAGATCTCCAAGGAAAATACCTCTCATAACTGAACGAAATAGTCTGAAGAGACTTGAATTCGCTAAGGAATATATCAATAAGCCAATTGATTTCTGGAAAAATGTCATATTCTCCGACGAGAGTAAGTTCAATACCTTTAAATCAGATGGCAGGAAATTAGTTTGGAGAAAACCTTGTACTGCTTTTCATACCAAAAATGTGTTACCTACAGTTAAACATGGAGGAGGTTCTGTTATGATTTGGGGGTGCATGACTAGCAAAGGAGTTGGTAATTTGTGTTTCAGTGATGGGAATATGACAGCTCGAACCTCAATTGATGTGTTGCGAGATAACTTGCCACAAAGTGCAATAAAATTGGGTATCAGTAATTCGTACTATTTTCCGCAAGACAATGATCCCAATGACACACTGCCGGTATAACATGCATGTGGTTGCTTTATCATGTACCCAGAAAACTTGCTACTCCACCACAATCACCAGACTTAAATCCTTTGGTTAATTTGTGTAATTCTGTGGATTTAAAAATAAGAAAAAGGAAGATTTCAAGCAAATCTGCCCTTAAACAAGCCCTTATGGAAGAGTGGTCGAATACTGACCCTACTGTTACAGAAAATGTATTTAAATCATTGCCAGCAAGATTACAAGCAGTAATAGATGCTAAAGGAATGCATGCTAAATATTAGTTATTTGAAATTTGCTTATATATTTTATTTCTTTTGCATTCATGCAGGTGTGCAAATACTTTTTTGACACGAGATATTTTAATTTGTTACAAAAAAGCATTGTTATTTATATTATTGTAATTTTTCTGTTTGTTTTGGATGATTAAACTTATTCTGATTTGGCAATACCAATTTTTTATTTCTTAATGCTTCTTTTTATGAATTGCAAACAAAAATGTAGGTGTGCAAATATATATATATATATATATATTATTATATATATTATATATATATATATATATATATATATATTATATATATATATATACTTTTTTTACCCACTGTAAATTAAGCGAAAAAAAGTAATGGTCATAATTACGATATGTTCTACAAATCTTGTTCGTCATGAAAAAGAATCGATTTTGGACTACTTGTTGACTGGAGATGAAAACTAGGAAAGTGTATAAACACTTGGTTAGAGAAAAAGCCTATATTTCCAGTTTTCCTTAGAAAACCAAGACAGAACTTTCCCTTACACCCAATAATAAACTTACATGCATACACTTATACATCATTAATATAGAAAACCAATTAATTTATTATATATATGAATCTTTATTAGAAATTTGGCTATGACGTTAACTCAGGGCAAAAAAAAATTTTATAAAGTTCATTATCCAAATTTTTGTGACAATTGTATAGGTTATAGAGATTCTAATTATAAATTTCGTAATATGTAAATAAATAACAACATTTCAATTAAGTGTTTATTTCAACTGATCTGTTAAGAATGTTTTCTTTTCTTATCTTGGAATTTAATTTAGTAATTAAAGGTTGATTACAAAATACAAAAATATATATGAAATATTTAGAATTATTAAAATATTTGGTATTTTGTACTTTTAATGAAAGCGATAAAATATTTAAATAGCACGAGATCAAATTTTTCTTTCCTTGTTGTTGAATAAGCAATTTTTGAATTACATTTGAAATTATTCTTAATCATAACAAAGCATTTCAACATTTCAATAGAAATTCTAAAAAGTAAAAATTTTCTTAAATACCATTTCATTTCCTTTTTTTAGTCGATTTGAAGGAAATGCCAGGGGTTAGTTATATAATAAATCAGTGATAATTTATCGAACTCGTTTTATGAGATGTTTACATATACTTACGATTACTCCTTATTTGGGAATTTTAAATCAATTGGATGGATTGAATGTGTACTTCATAAAATATATTAATAAACATTTTTTATTTGTAGTATTCTTTTAAAAGTTAACTGACTAATCTTATTTCGGAATCAGTTTGTTTAACTCCCATAATAACTGATTTAACCTTTTGAAGACGGCGGGTTGAAACCCTTTTGATTTAACCTTTTGAAAAAGTTGCTAAATGCTAATTTGAGCACATCAATGGAGAAAATCTTACATGCTACCTTCATATCGTATGCTTCATACAAGCGTTATTACGATACGCAAGAGTAAGTTTATAGGAATAAATTTCTATAACACTTGAAGATTTCGAAGCCCATTAGCTCTGCAGTGATTAATATGTACTTTAAAATAATATAGAATCTACTGCTGAGAAAAGAATAACAAGAATAAAATGCTTAACCCACAGAAGCATTCACGCGGGGCACAGAGTCTCCCCAGGCTCACGAAATTTTTAATTCTGAGAAAACTATTTATTTATTACCAATGACCTTTTCAGTGTCCTCCTATATGACAGTTTTAGGGGGAACTAAAATGTATTTGTCACATAAATCCCTCTTCTATGGGATTCTCAAACGCTTTTTTAAATCTAAAAGTACTTGGGGTGACTGAGTTCCCCACACGACCACGACCAAAAAATTTCTTTAACCAGGCTGTATTTTCACCCTGTAAACGACTTAATGGTTTTGATTGCCCCGTTGCATGACTCATTGTGGTTTATAAAAGTAATACCGAGGTGGGCATTATATCGATCGCGATCGACCGGTGGGCGCCAAAACATTTTGTGGTGGCCGTCTGAAGATTTTAGCAGTTAATAATTATAGACGGAAATATTCATGATTGGCCGAAGTATGCAGATTAATTCTTCTACTGACTATAACAGCAAAAACTAACATTAGATAAAAATATGTTATTTTTTTATGTGTTTTGAATTGTTTAACAATAGATACATCAATTGATATTATTATATTTGGGGTTGTTATTATTATGTTACGTTTTGTTTCAAACGTGGTTTTAAAAAAACTAGTTGTTTTTTAAAATTTATTTCTGTAGGTAAGTACATTTTCCATACTTATAACTAAAATATTGTAGACCTTTTCCACTCACCACACCTACGACACTGGGAACACACAAGAATTTTTCAAGTGAGAGGGTCAAAAGTCTACTATTCTCATATCATATCCCAATATGCTGCCAAACATATTTTTTTTTGATTTTGTAGATTGTCGGGAACAAAAAATAAAGTAAAAAAAATAAATTATTGAATAAATAATCAGCATTAATTAATAAAAAATTATTAAAAACAAATACTTAAGTTTTACGTATTATATATATATATATATATGCATGGGATTATAATCAATATGAAAAAAATCCAGTGGCTATCAGTGAGGGTCTGGACCTGTGGACCCTTCTCCCCCCCCTTGTGTGCGCACTGACATTGGAAGGCCCGCAACACATTGAGAAAATTAGAAGTAGACCATATCTTGGAAAAGTGTGCCCACCCCTGATGTAAAAGAACAGAATATAAAGAAAGAAATTGGCTTTTTATTGATCTCTATTGGATGAAGATGAAACTGATCAAGCAAGTGTAGAACCTGATGAACTAATGGATACTAATCCTGATAGCAAAAGTAAATTTGTGAGTAAGGTCATGAACATGAAATGTTTCAATTCAAATGAAAGTTTTCAAATGCTACCTTAAAGACTCCATCAAGAAAGATATGAAGCCACAAGTGTATCCTGTCTTGCCCTGTTTTGTGAGGGCAAGACACACTTTGCCCTGTCAAAAAAGCACAAGCAAGGAAAAGTTCAACTTCCTATTTGTTGATCATCAAAGGACAGTAAAACTACAAATAATTAAACAAAATGCTACAGATTGGTCTGCAAATATCATTCCTATAATATTAGCGAAAAGTGTCTCTGATTTATGTCCTTTATTAAAATCACGCATATTTGAAATATTTTAGTTCAATTCGATTGGATTTTTTTCTCTCAAATTATCTAAGAAAAATTTGAAAAGTTCTTAAAAGTAGCTAGGTATACTTTCTCATAATTAAATCATTTGCTATCATTAAGATTTCTACCATGAACTATAAAAATAATTATAAAAATAGGATTGGGGTGACTCCGTCACCCCCGTGACCACTTGTGTTAGTATCGAGTGTGCGCGACTTCTCCTGGTTCAAACTTTAAAAATCGCAGATAAGTACGTTTAAAAGGAAGCACGAATTACTTTTTTTTAAAAATTAAAGTAAATTGAAGATATGATTAAAAAAAATTTTTTTCTGTCGTGTAATTAAAAGGAAGAACATCAATAAACAAATATTTTAATACCTATTTTAAACTTTCAAAATCTTACAACGCTGGAATATGAAACAAAATTTAATATAAATGTGTGACATTTCATTCATTAGATACATTAAATCTAAGCTCGACCATTTATAAAACTATGCTTAATTAAAGCAAAAGAAATTTCTTACCTTTATGTAGATGTAAAATATTTCTTTCAGAGTATTAAAATAAATTAAATGCAGCTACTTACCAAAAATATGTCGAGAGGACACTTTGAAAAAATAATTTCTGTGCCGAAAAAACTGGTGCTATTTTAAAGTATTTTTTTTTTAAAAAAGGAAACGAATCACAAATACTTTTACGAAATTAATGAGTTTAATAAAAGAATTTGTCATTATGTATTTTTTCCAAGTAGAAAAGGGAATGAAAAGAAAAAAAGAATCCAATTTCATTATTTTCGTAATTTTCATAATAAGATTTCATTATTTATTCTTGGCATTAATTCTGCACGAAAGGAAACAAATTTAAAAAATTAAAAGGAATATTTTTTATGTTATACCAAGTTCTTTTTATTTCTTTTCTCCTTCTTAAGTAAATTTCAATAATTAAATTTTGAAGCTTTCTGCATTCCAAAGCTGAAAAATATACACTGATGTTCGAAATTAAGAGAATTTGTACTTGCTTTCAAAATTACTGAAATGTAAAAGAAACTTAGATACACCTAATATCCTATTTTTATAGTTGATGCGTTCTTCGAAAAACCGCGTAAGAAATACCCATACAAAAGCTACGACTTATACAGTAAAATGGAAAGTGTGTTCTATATTACTTAAAAGCATGAAGATAATATTGCATATATGATGATATAATGTACATTCAATGTAATAGATAAGAGTCGGGTATTATTGAATACCAAGATTTTCTTCTGTTTGTAGCTACCAATGCGTAAGAAAACATTTAAGGTATCCGACTACGTTCGGAACCATGGTTTTGAAATAGTGTATAAATGAATAGCTTTTTTTAATTTAGTATCACCAATTGGAGTCATCATACAAATTTGTCTTTTGAATATTACTACAATAAAAAGTATTTGAATGCAATAAATATCATAAAGCAGGGGTGGGCAGACTTTTCCAGAGTGCGGACTACTTCTGATATTTTCAAGGAGTTGCAGTCCACCCAGTGTCAATGGCGCACACAAAGGCGGGGGAGGGGTCCACGGGTCCGGACCCTCCCTCTAATAATCCTTCATTTTCTTCCGATTCATTATAGTCCCATGTATATAGAATGTAAAATATGATTAAGTATTTAATATTAATAATTTTTTATCTATTAATGTTAATTATTTATTCAGTAATTTATTTTTTATTGTTTTTTGTTCCTGATAATCGAAAAAATCGAAAAAAAATATGTTTGGCTGCGTATCGGGGCATGATATGAGAATGGTAGACCTTCAACCCTCGACCCCTTTCCTTTTAAAAATTCTTGTGTACGCTACTGATCAATGTCGTAGGTGTGATGAGGTAAGGAAAAGAGAGGTTATTATTATAACTTAATAATAAGTACGGAATATGTACTTACCTACAGAACTAAAATTTTAAAAAAACACTTTTAAAACCGCGTTTTAAAGCAAAACGCGATACAAACTTAATAATAATAGCCCTAAATATAATTACATCAAATGATACATTTATTATGAAACAATTCAAAATACATTAAAGAAATAAAATATTTTTATCTTAAGTCAGTTTTCGTAGTTATAGTCAGTAGAAGACTTAATCTGCATACTGTCAGCCAATCTTTAATTTTCAGTATATAATTATTAACTACTAAAATTTTTAGGGGGTCCACCGGTCGATCGCAATCGACGTAATGCCCACCCTGGTCATAAAGTATAACTATTTCTTCACCAAAAATAAAAGAAAATTGAAATTGTACAGATGTTATGTATTTATAAGCATATTTTTAAAATAAGATGTAAACAACATAAGATGTAAGTATTTCCCTTCATTATATTTAAATAAAAAGATAAATAAAAATTTTAATACCTGCACCGCTCTATATTCATATCGGAAAATCAGGGGTATAATGTGTGACTTTCAATTTGACACGGTTTTGAGCATTCAATTGCTAAACAATTTCATTGTGGACTTGAAATATCTTATATATGAGGAAATAATTTTTTACTGAGATATATGTAGAAAAAAGCAGAAAACAGAGTACATACAATTTTCTATCTTCAAACAACTAAATCTCATCAGTAATAAGATTTTCATACTTAACAAAATAGCTGTAAGTTTATCTTTAGAGTTATTTTTCACATTCATTCATAGTTTCGTAAATGTCCATAATTCTGAAAATGTTTGTCAAATAAGGTCCATATTTAAATTATGAACTTCTATCCACTCAAAAATTGGCAAATTTGTAGAGTGATGCAGAGTGTCATTGAGAATTGTACCGCGTGTCGCATGTGGTATGCGTGTTATAGGTTGCAGATGCCTATTATAAATTATGAGGATTATACTTTTAAGAAATTGGTAATCGTGCCAAACGTAACCAAGCAACAAAGATGTACCTATAATAAACACATATAGAAAGGAACGGTTGACACGGCACACCAATTTTACTAGCCTTGTCGCACACTTACATATGATGGCAGACATTTTGAGAGCATATTAGTGGTGGATTGTTCTACCCCATTAGAATCCATTTCATAACGCTCTCGTTGCGTAGTTATTTTATCAAAGAAGTTTCAAAAATTGCGTACTATTTTATTACGTATTTCAAATCTACATTTTCGAGTAAATATTTTTAAAAAACATTTTGTAAAAGAATTTTATCTTGAAGTATAGAATTAGATGATAAAAATGTGAACATAAAAACATATATGAAACATAAACAGGAACAGTATGGAATATTCGGAAAATATTCGGAAGAAATGTATACCCTCAGAAATCGCTGGGGTTAAGCATATTTTGCTACATGTACTTTGCCCGTGGAAATCGTGGGATACTCAGCGAGAGGGTTAATAAATGAAACATTGGGCACAACACTACTTACTACTAAGATACTTCTTGACTTCGCAGCAAATGGTATCCTCACATACCATTTGAGGTCGTTTGAAGCACAGTCCAATGTCCACAAGACATTCCTAGCTTCAGTTACCTTCGTCTAAAAATCACAAACGTTTGAGTCTACTATAGTGAATTGAATGGGGGACATGAACAACATAATTACAAGATATTGCTTTCACAGAAAATCACTCTTCTGCCTGTATACATCACCACAGGGATCGGATTCGAGTTTAGAACACCATGGAGGAAATTGCTTAGCTGTTATTTTACGTACCATTACACTGGTAATGCACCTAGTATATTATGGTTTTGAGTGATATTGGATTCCAGGTTTGCATCCTATATATATATATGTATTGTCATTTGATCAACCGTTGCTATATCCGAGGATTTGAAACCCTTTGTCCTTCATTACTTTAAGAGTTTTCTTCCTTTTCTATTCTCCCTGGACAATACATGACCACTCGTAGTACACAGCGTTCAAGATTTAATCATACACTAGATTGCATTTCTGCGTAGACATCAGTGAAGAGTTCAAAAGAGAGATTATGGGCAGCAGCTTCTTGTGTGTGTGAACCCCGAGCTAAATCATAATTCTTAAATTTATGTCGCTACAATTACAATTGTTTTTGATCTACTTTCTTTTAATGGCAACATTACTTTCTGATTGGCTTGACAAACAAGAAAATGTCTCCGCCTTTGTAGTCCACTTATACTTCTAGAGTTGACACGATCAAAAATGTTTCTAGCTAGTTATATCATTATATTCTTAGTAAGTTACTAAAGGCATTATAGACTCGTAGAAATCCGGTAACTTTAATTGCTGATCAACACTTAAACGATTTGCTCCCCAATGCCACCATTTTTCACATAGTCGTGTGTATGCGGTGTATTGATTGGAGAAGGAAAAAAACAAGTATATAGGCAAATTTTTTTCCTGAAATAAATGAATCCATCGTATATACTGCCAAAATCATTTTATTACATTCCAAAACCTTCAGAATAGTTTTAGCGATAGCAGAGCAAATATGCGGATATACACGTTCGGAACACACAACGCGCCAGTTGAGTGAGATGGATACATATACCGGTGGCACTAAAGGGGTTATAGAAAAACCGACAAATCACAACACTTGAATTTTGGCAGTTCGAATACATAGCACATCAATCCAAGAAATTTTGTAGATTTCAGTGTTTGTCTCTACAATCTGTACTATTGTGTTAAAAGCAATGGTGTATTATCCATCAAAAAAGATAAACACACACACTGGTAGGTCATCAAGAGGTGATATTGTGTTTTTGTATTATACTATCATTTTCAGATCTTTGAAACATCACTTAGAGGTTTTTTTCAGTTTGGTTAAGCATATGATGTTATGAATTTATGATAACAAATTCATAATAATACCTTCGCTAGCTGCATTAAAATGTTATGACGTTACGATGATACAAAATTTAATGGCTTCAGCCACTTCCATGACAAAAATCCTAGAATCACTATTATTTAACATACATATTTTTCCGATCTATCGCCTACCAAATACGTCTGGTCGATGACTGAAAGACGATTAGTTGACTCTTTATTACACCAAATCAACTCTAACAATGTATAGGGCATGCAATGCATGCATGTTCTAAGACATCTAAAGCCTTTGTAATTCAATGAGGAACCGTATAGCAGCGTATATTGCCAGTCGTGATCACAACATTCAATATTGATTTCCTCGTCTTCATCACCTCATCTCAATCACCCTTGTACTGGGTATTATATACCTATTAAATTTGGCAATGATATCTATTAATCTTCGTGCTATAGCATTTTGGACGGATGACCCTGTAGGATTTCATGAAATACGATAAGTTGTTTTGTGCACGTTCTCGCATTTCCGTTCTCATTCGAGTTATAAACAATTTTCAAGTAGAATCAAAACGATTTCTATCGGACATTTAGTTAGAAAGTTTTGATTTTTTTTCTGTACTGTTTCTATAGATCTATAATATATATCTTCCAAATTACAGATATATTTCTTTATTCATTACTACTTCAAACTTAAATTTTCTCAGCAGCTGTTTTCAAAAAAACTCATAAAAAAGGAAAATACAACAAAAATTTATTAAAAAACTGCCAAACCACAAAAAATTTCAAAGTTTTCCATTGTAAAAAGAATTATTAAAGTCTTAAGATTGTAACTGATTTTAGTTTGCGATTTGCTTTTGCTTATTCTTTTATTCCAAATTCGTCATTTAATATAGTTCAACTTACTGAATGATGTTCACTGTATTCCTTTATTAGAAGAAATTAAAATTAATACGTTATGTTTTTTTTAATAAGAAAAAAAACGGAATATAAATTCCAAAACTAAAAAAATTATTCAAATCATCAAAATTTATAAAAAAAATCTAAGGAAAATAATTATATAAAATATTTTTTGTTATTATTTTATTAAATATTCGTAGCAAAGTGGCTCTTATAAAAGAGTTTCTATAAATAAATTAAAAACTCTTTTTTCAAAAAAAATTTTAAGATCATTTTGCTACTTATTTTAAGCTCAATGAAAGAAAATCCGATTTATAAATGCAAAAAGTATTTTAAAGAAACAATATATTTATAATGTTTTAATTTTTTTATCTTTACTTATAAAAATCTTCCTTGGTAAAAATAAAGTAATAAGTAAACAAAATGGCAAGATAGAGAGTTTTCTTTATCTTTTTCAAAAAGAATTTTTTAAAAAAAAAATGATTTTGAAATGCAAATATTCAAAAATTCTCAATCCTTTC
This sequence comes from Trichonephila clavata, assembly GCA_019973975.1. Taxonomy (NCBI): domain Eukaryota; kingdom Metazoa; phylum Arthropoda; class Arachnida; order Araneae; family Nephilidae; genus Trichonephila; species Trichonephila clavata. The sequence goes on from BMAO01014880.1 coordinate 11,309, forward strand.
TTGGGAATAAAAAACAAGCAGCAGTTGTCGTTTTTTTTTTTAAAAAAAATCTGTACCAGAAACGCCGATTTGCGAATTTAGATGTCCGACTTAGATACATAAGATTTGAAGTCGATTCTTTAAGAAAAAAGGCGAAATCCTCATTTTTTTCTAGTCTTTGTAGAAAATGTTTCAGAAAGTTATCGGTATTTCTTAGTATTGAAAAACTTTACTTCTTCAGAGACGGATAGGAGAAAAAATGAAAAGTTCCAGAAAAAGACTATAATCCTTGGGAAAATGCTGTGATCATTTTTTTTTTTGTTTAAAAAAGTATGACACTAAATGATCCATAAATGGTGAATCTGGCAACCCATCTTGAAATGTGATCATTATAACGTTTTTTTTTTTTTTTTCTTTTTCTTTTTCCTTTTCGTTTCAGTTTTGACTAGACGTTTCCTAATAACAATCCATTTTCAGATTGCATACTTTCAATAAAAATAAGGACAATAAGACAAATGAAAATTATAGGATAAAGGTAATATAACATTTTTAAAAAATACGGATATCTAGGATATCTGTCTATAAGGTATTTTGAATTTTCTTATGCAAAATTAATCCTATGGAATCTCTACTTTAACAAATCTAATCATTTGAATTTCTTTGAATGTAAAAATTGTTCTCAGTCAAAGAGAAAATAAAGAAATTTGTGATTAAATTTTTATTTTAAGGTTATTGAAAAATTCTTTCGTCTTTTAAATTTGAAGTATATATTTTTTTTATTTTGATAATATACTTCTTTTGGTTAGAATAAGTATTTCCTCTTTCCTTTTTTTCAAATTTTTTTAATGAATTTTATTACATACAAGGAATACAAAAATCTAAATAAGAGAAGATAACTATTAATTATCTAGGATTAACGTGACATTGCTAACTTAAAATGCCAAGTACATACCAACCTATATACAGTTGACTCTCGATAATTCGAAGTTGAAGGGACCAATGAAAAACTTCGAATTATTAAGAGTTCGAATTATCAAGAGGGTAAGAGAGAAAACTCCTGATTTTTTTTCTAACAAGTTTAAATTTTAAACTGTGTAATAAAACAACAATTGTACATATGTATAAAATTATTTTAAAATATTTTTAAAAAGTACATATTATACAGTATAAATGTTATACAGAAGTTAAAAGTCATGTACTAAAATAAAACATTTATGTAGTAATTCTCTTTCGCACCCCACTAAATCTATTCCATTCCTTATTGGAAATTAAATCGTTTCGCACCCGGTTCACTCAGACACTGTCCCCAACACCATTGGTTTTTCAAGGCAGGGTCTAGTGCCGCCCATGCCCCATTTGGTGCCCCATGCTATAAGTCACACAGAGGAGCCATAAATAGTTATGTGTCCAACGCAAAAAAACACAACCTTACGCATCACAATAGCGAACCATCCTTTCTGAACACTTGAGTAGCAAAGTCACATGTTAAACGGAAGATATGAACGACTCACAACAGGTGCGGCCAGAACTGTCAACTTGAAAAAGGAAAGCAATAAAAGTGTCTTTTCGCCTGAGGAACCGGGAAACACAAAGAAGGGGAGCAGACAGAGGGTTATCGAAGGGGCTACGTTACAGGGGAGACACGCAGAGACAACACAACACAAAACATGTAAGCTCCAACCTTTTTGCTATAGGACTCTAGATAGTAAGTGTTCGAATAGTCGAGAGTTTTATAAGATAACTTCGATTTATTGCATGTTGTAGTCTGGCCAGCTACAGATTTTACATCGAAAGTTTGAATTAGTGTGAGTCGACTGTATATTACTTCTTAGAAAAAATTCGTAAGTAAAAAAGAGTTTTAATAAGTAATAAATTAAAAAACTTTTAATACTTTTTTCATCACGCAATGAAGGATTAAGAAGGCTTAAAGAAAGAATTTTGAAGATCAAATACTTTCTGCTTAACAATAACTAAATTAACTTGCATAAAAACTTTTTAAAAAAAAGAAAAAAATAGAAAAATTCTGAATAATATCTGAAAAATATATTGCTCAGAGTATAATATAAAGTAATACACTTTAATTTTAAAATGATGCAGAAAAATAATCTATACATATGTAAAGGAGAAAAGAGACTCACTCACTCGTCCCGTTATCTCCGGAATTATTACATCTAAGAACAAAATTTAACCCTTTAAGTGCCCCGGGCGTGTTTACACGTCCTGCTGAGCAGGTGCCATTAGTGCCTCGGACGTGTATACTCGTCCTTTCAAAAGAGGACCTTTTGCATTGTGCTAGTCTGTTTAAAACTAGTCCACGGCTTTGGAATACAATAAAATGACATTGGCAGTGCTTCTAAAGAATTTACTTATTTCGTAGAAAAGGTGGGGAAATGTTTGAAAGGGCATATTCCAGGAACGATGAAATCCATCGCAAAGCAGTGTTTCTTGTTTTTTCGGTTGAGTGTTCTCTTTTTTATAATATATTTGCTCTCATTTTCCTTTACCGTGTATAATAGAAGCTTTTTAATTTTTTTGTACGAATAAGTCTGACAACTGGATATCTTTGTACGCTATCAATGAAGTAAATGGGATGCCAGTTTATGTGTCCACCATGTTTAAGGATGTATCGCACAACAAATAAATCATAATTTTTTTTATTATATTGTAATTACAGACATTAAATTTTGTATTTCGTTTTATTTATTTTTTATTTTTTTATTTTTTTAAAGTGAAAGTAAACAATTTTGAGGTTGAAAAACATGCTTCTTCTTTTCCCTCAATTAACCGCGAACAATGCGCGCCTGTACGAAAAACGGTCGTACAGGGGATGAATTCCTTAGCTTTTCATCGATAGTAAAGGGGTTTTAATAAGCAAGTTCCTTTCATAGAGTTAAGATCAGCTACAAAAGGAGATTGGGTAAAATTTAACCTCAAGGGGGGTTACGAAGGATTACGGGGTGTTATAGATAAACTTTCCCGTTTTTGAAATACTAGACAGACAGACTTGAAATTTGGGAGTGACGTTCCTTTCATGGAATAGAGATCCGCTACAAAAAAGAAGTTTTTGAAAATTGACTCCCAAATGACGGGTATGGAAAGGTGAATTGCAGATAAATAATTTTGCAGGGCACGTTCCTTTCATGGGGAAGAGATCCGCTACAAAAAAAAGAAGTTTTTAAAAATTGACTCCCACGTGACGTGGTACAGAAAGGTGCATTGCAGATAAATAATTTTGCAAGGCATGTTTCATTCATGGAGTAGAGATTCACTAAGAACGGATTTTTTGCGAAAACCAACTCTCGAAGGGGTAATCAATATAAAAATGTCCGTTTTCGAGTTATTAGATTTAGGCTTGAAATTTGGCAAGCATATTTAGTTTATTGAGAAGAGATCCACAAAAAAGGATTTTCCGCATCCAGGGGGTTAAGAGAGTGTTAAAGATAATTCAACTTTAGTTTTAGAAATTTAAATCTCTCTTTCTCTCTTGTACTTAATAAAACCGGAAGAAAAATGTCCTTTTTTTAAGAAACAAATTGCTCTTTTAGATTTGATATAAAAATGTAATTTAAAAATATTTTTACCATATAAAGAGGAAATAGTAACATCCCTTAAATAAAACAATAACTTCAAAAAAAATACTGTAATCCATTTAATCATTAATAATCCCTTTTTTAATTTTTATAAGATCTTAATATATTTTTCAATATAGGTAGACTGGGAAAATACATTTTAAATGTATTTAATTTAATTTTAGAATTATTAGAAACGGGGAAACAATATCCTATATAATTTTGTTTCTGTATAAATCGAATGTTTCTGGTTTAGCTCCGTAACTGTGTAAAATTATATAGAGAAAATTTTTCATATTTTAATTTAGCGCTATTGTATAATCTAGTATCTTATGTAATCTAATATCTGTAAAGAATCTAGTACTATTTGTAACGCTTTCTGTAGAATCAAGTATAAAAATGTAATACATCACATAAATATTGTTATAAAAATTAACAATATTTATAAATTTTATTGTTTGGTTGCTTTTTAGAGTTTTACTACAAAGCAACACGCTTGCTTTTATTGACGGACCTTGTAATTTTAAACCTCGATCAAATAACGAGTAATCGAACTATTACCGCGTTCGACAAACTTCTGCACCTTTTGAAATCAAAATGGTTTACTTGTTCAAAAATTGCAATTCTTGCCAATAACTTCATGCTAGGTTATCACACATCGTGGGAAATAATATCAGATCAACGAAAGAACAAAAATTCATAAGTGACCGAATTTACAAGGAGTGATCAGAAAAAAAGTTACAAGTCGAATAAAGAAATAAATATTTATTAACGATAGACAGAAAATAAAAAAAGGAATTAAGAGGCATACGTGCCTATCACATTTCGAAATAATCACTAAGACTATTTAGGCATTTATCAGAACGCAGAACCAACTTGTTTAACCCTTCTTGATAGAAACCAGTTTCCTGTTCATTGAGCCAGGTCTCTGTGGATGTTTTCACAGCACTGTCGTGGAACATCGCATCACATCAGAAATGATATGCAGCACGCTACCATAGCTCAGCCCCGGCTCTGACGAGTTTTCACTCATAGTTACCCGTCGATCATTTTGAAATAATTCTTCAATTCGTGCCGTGTTGATTTCTGTCGTTGAAGAACTTGGTCGGCCACTCCTTGTCATATTGAGGTTTTCGACAACCTGTCTGCCTGATTGAAAAGAGTGACACCATTTCGCTACATGTGTTGTCTTCTCTCATTGCTTCTTCACCATAAGCTTCCACAATTTGACTGTTAATGTCAGATTCGGACACATTATTTGCCCATAAAAAACGAATCAAGACTCGCACTTCCAAACGAGACCACTTTAATAATTATTAAGCTCTTGCCATTTCAATCGTCCTGAACCGTCCGGGAATTTTCACTTCCTACCCGCAAACTAGCTGTAGGACAAGTAGCGCCTTTTGTCTCCAATCTGGGGAAATAAAATTTCTAAACAATATGTACTTTTCAAATGCTGCGGCTTGTAAACTTTTTTTCTTATCAACCCTAGTATTTATTTTTTTAAAAAAAGGGTTTTTTTTCTGATACTGCGGCTTAGAAAGTCGAAACATTTGCAGCAAATTCACAGCAGATAATGTTTTTGTTAATGTTTAATACTCGTGATATTTTGACATTAAAACGTCAATTCATTGTAAGTGTAATATCTAATCGTATGCGTATTACATAACTTTTCCATCAGACTCGTCATGTGGAGGAGCTGATGCATGTCAAAACTGTTAAGGCTGGAAATTCTTAAATTGGGAGATGTGGATGTAAGGATGGGTGGCACTTCGGGTGTTGATAACGTCTTCTGACCGTCATTCAAAATTAGAAATCATATTAGTAATCATTAGAAAACTTCTTTATGGTGAGCAGAAACAGCAGCTGAAAGCTTTGTGTGAATACAACATTGACTATTCTTCGACATAAATACACAATTATTTTGGCATTTATCGCAGATGGGCTCCACTGTTTGGATGTCCACTTCAAACAACAATGCCGTCTGAGATTGCAACCATTGGATATGAACGGATCTTACTCATCAGCGTTCCGGAACTGCTTGACAACAAGAGAGGACTGGGGATTGCAGTATCGGACCAAAAGTTCTCAATACCGGTATTCGGTATTTTTTAGATCTTTATTCCGGGATACCGGTTTTAATACTGGTAGTAGAAATTTTAGAAAAAGAAAGAAAACACACACAAGTGTTTCTTTGTTTTATTTGCCAGTTTTATTAGAGAATGTAAATATGATAAAAAAAATAATTTATAATTTATAAATTACAACAATATATAAAGAATCACAAAAAAGTAAAGGAACATCTTATTTATTTAAATCACAAAAAAGTGTGAATATCACACTGTTCAGTCTGTGATACTATTACAAATTCTTGAAATGTGATTTTAAAAAAACATATTGCATCAATTGTACCATATAATATGCAAATACAATGTGAATAACAAACTCGCCAATTTAAAATATATAGAAATATTACGCACTTTCTTCACAACTACGACCTTGTTTTCACATATATAAATGTCAGACTACGAATCCTGCGCTTGTGCAGTATCGCTCTGAGCTGTAATAGAATAGTTTTGGCCCGCCTCCTTGGATGATTCACATATTTTATCACTTCTCTTCATTGTACGTTGCTACTTTATGCTCAAAGTCTAATTAATTTCGCCCGTTAGAAAGACATAAAAACAAAAACATACACTATTTTGCTACGTTGGTGATCCCTGAACATATAGTGGAGACAATTTAAGAAAATTCTAGTAAATACCGAAAAAATGTAGTTAAACTTCTCAATACCGGTATTACAAAATTGTACAAAAGGCTCAAAATACCGGTATTCGGTATCCCGGTATACCAGTATTTCAATCCCTAGAGAGGACTTATGATGTTTGAACAGATGAATATCAGTTAATGCGAGATCCAGTCTGCAGGGGAAATAGTCAAAAATTTCCCATAACTTTGTTTGTAACATCTGTAACTTTGTTTGCTGTCGTGCACTAATTTTAAGTCTTCCATTGAGTAATCGTATAACCTCCGAACCATAGAATCACTTATCATGTGAGTCCGTTCGTTTCTCAAATTTGTCTCTGAATTTCACAAATTTCAAAAAGCTGATCAAAGTAATTCTGAATTCTAAGACATCAACATGAATGTTTGTGCTAATTGAGAATATATTAAACATATCCAATTTCAAATGATGAATTAAATTCAATTAGTGAAAATTTCAATGTGTTAAATATTTTAAACACCGCACCTCTATATACTTTATGGGTTATTTTTCATTAATTGGATAGTTAGGTTTTTCACAAAGTTTCATAAGCATATGCATACACTTTTCAATTGCTCAATAACTTCCATTAGAATTTTCTTTTCTGTTACTCTTTAAACAGAATATTTTTATACTCTTACACATTTCTGTATAATTTCTAAAATCCCCAAGAATAAATTAATCTTATAAATAAGCAGCAAACAAATCATGCTATATACCCTAGGCATACAAGCGCTAAATTACCTTTATTTAGCAACAATGTATATCTTAAATGTCACGATAAGTAAACAAAGAGTACCTTTGGTGAATGAAATACTTGCCTATCGTAAATCCCAAAGGTACTGTCGAGTAAAATAAAATTCCTTGGGAAACCATTCATCAGAAAGAAAAGAATAATATTTCGCACGCTGAGCAGTCTACGCAAATATATGAGCCTCCTGACGCTGCGATTTTCAAGTCAAATGATACATGTAGGCATCTCAAGTCAGAGCATGAATGAACACGTATGCAATCTTCTCAAACCTTATCAGATAGAGAAACCAAAAATAGAAAATGTATTTAGCTCTCGTAATCCGACTGTGAAGGTGTAAAAAAAATAAAGACGTTTTCCCTTTCATATATATATATATATATATTATAACACATCTTGGGTGAAGGAAAGAATAAAGTTATTGTGAAAGGGGACTATAGATATTTTTTTTTCGAAAGGAGTCAACGTTGGGAGAATGTGTCGAGCGATTATTTCAAAGAATATTTATTTTACATTTCAAATTTTAGAAGGATATTTCTGCAGTTTTGCAATTCGTATTTATTCTTAAGGGAATAAAAGACTTTAAGAAAATGATGCGAAATGTTTCAGTGTCTCTTTTTTCGAATCCAGCAGTAGGATAAGATTCTTTTTTAATTTTGGTAAGTTTTTATAATAGTTTTCATGTATCATTTGATCAGGAATTAAAGAAGCATCTTTCATTTTCTATTTTTTTTCTTGTACCTGTAAAGCATTCTAATTGTTTAAGGACTCATTTGTAATGATTAAGTTGTGAAATAAAATTCAAATTTTCAAAGTCTTATTTAACTCATTATAAGAGTAATTTAAAATAATAATTGTGGAACTGTATAATTTTCACTATTGTCAAATATCCAATTATAAACTAACAGATGTATATTTCTTTATTTTGTTGTTTTTGTCCATAAGAAAACTTTAAGTGCTGCTTAATCAATAACATATAAAACATATTTTAAATAAGAACAGAAAAAATTCTTTCAATAAGGTTGTAAAGGTTTGTCAGTTCAAATAATCATTGATCTATTGACAGTTTATTAACAGAGGCAGCACGAAAGCTCTGGACGACGACCTAGTGTATTTGAATTGTGGTCTAATAATTAGCCTCTTGGGACCCTCGGTACCCATTTGGGGACTTTCGTAGATTAGCATTTATTAAAATAAAAAAGGCTTATTCGACTTAAGTCCCAGAATACCCAATTGGGCAAAACTCCAATTTAATGCCTGCTAAAAGATGTCAGCACCACATTGAAGACAAAATTATTCATACAGCTTTAAAGTAGAGAAACTGAAGAAAATGGTGACTCAACCGGCTACTGGGAAGTTGATTCATTTTTTTAATATTAATAAATATAATAATTAGGTTTTTACTGTTTTTTGCAACTAAGAAGTGTATAAGCTTTATTTTACATGCATTTTTAGAAATTTACTTTGTGGTTATTTACGATTTCTTTCACTTTGAAACAAAAGTACCCGATTGGGTACCTTGAAATCAAAGTAGAGCGGCGACGCTATGTATGGTTTTCCTTTTTTTTAGTAAATCCAAGAATAGCTTGTACAAAGTGATGGTGAACTTTCCGATATTAATGATACAGACTTTGAAAATATTCCAGAAAGCGCTTCTGATTTTAGAAGTTTTTAGAAATGCCTGTTTGAAATTTCCTCGAACAGAATGTCTGTCAATTGATGAACAGACGATGCCGTTCTCTGGCAGATGCCCTATGAGACAATACTTACCATCGAAGCCAAACCCTGTAGGATTAAAAAAAATTGTACTAGCTGCACCATATGGGCTTGTTTGGATTTTTTAAATTTACACAGTAGCTGACACAGTTCCAGTTGAAGACTAGCAATTATATGGTTTGGGAGGAGCAGTTGTGAAACATTTGGTTGGTACTATACCAGCAGCAAAAGTAACCCATTTATTCACCGACAGATATTTTACAGGACTAGCAATTTTAAATTACCTCGTGAGTAGAAACGTATATTTAACTGGCCGACCGTACTGATGGTGTCGTCGAAAGTTTTCCAAAAGATACTTGTATGGAGTGAGGTTCATCAGTTTCTCGAAGACGCGAGGATAGAAAAGCTTGTCTTGTTAAATGGAAAGACAATAAATCTGTTATTTTGTCAGATGCATTTGGTATCAAACCTGAAGGCAGCTGTAAGAAGTGGGCGAAAGAACAAAGACAGAGAGCAGATGTCAGACAATCTGCCATTGCAAGGTCATATAATACTTACATGGGAGGTTTTGATATGATGGACAGACTAATCTCATATTACCAGATATCCACACGGACCAAGAAATGGACAATGCGTGTCTTTGCATATTTTTTGAATATGGCCACCTGCAATGCTTGGATTATGTATATTCGTCATTGCAAGCAATGTAAAGTTCCTCTAAAAATAGATTTCATTTGATAGACTTCGAGCTTGTGATAGCTGAGAGCTTAATAAAAGCAAAAGTTTCTGAAGAAGCCGTACAGGAAAGACCTGAACGAAAAAAAAAATCAACGAATTGTTCCTTTGCCTGTGAATGGTGTACGGTATGACCGAATTGGCCACTTTCCGTAACATGTAAAAAGAGAAAATCAAATGAAGTGTCGCTTTCCAGGATGCCCAGGAAAATCCAGAGTGAGATGCATTAAATGTGACTTGTATCTGTGCTTACAAAATAGGAATTGCTCCTTTGAATTCCATAACAAATAACAGTTTAAAAAAATTATGTATCTCGATATAACTCTTTACTTTAATATTGTTACATTATATGCATGTAGTTCCACGATACCCATTTGGGTACCACTTAATTAACATAAATAAAATTTTTAAAATGTCCTTTTTATATTTTTTTCCTTTTAATAGTTCCATTTTAAGTACACACCAAGAAAATTTGACAAATATATTGAGGAGTTACTTCTCGGGTCTCAAGAGGTTAGGACGAATTATAAGTTAGAATATCAATCTCCAAATTTCCACACCACAGCAACGTGAGGAGTTACAGCCTCGACAGATATAATATGTTATGACTCTGTTACACAATGTGCTTCGAAGCTTATCAGATAGAAGTTATTTGATTGGAATTCAAAACTGATAACAATTAACTGGAGGTAAGAAGTAAAGCCTACAACTTACTCTATGATTATTTTTATTGTGATTGTGGTTGGTTTTTGGAAACACTCACTCCTTTCAATATAAATTAGTTGTTCTTTAGCAATTGTCAAGCAAGTCATATTTAGGAAATCATGATTGGCTATGATTTTTAAATTATGAAGTATTTCCATTTAACTCTTTATATAAATCTCTTAAGAAACTTAAATTTCAAAATAAAAATCAAATCTAACATCCGTGCAATGTTATTTATAGTATCTGGAAATAATGAACACACACAATTTTCTTTTTTAGAAATCAAATAATCAGAAATTACAGAAAGCAAATAAGATATTTTGTTTTTTGTTTAAACTTGTTTGTTTCAAAAAGTTCTTTGACTTATTTACATGCCAGATGAAAAAATAACATTGTTATTTTCATAATTTCATTTATTTCTTGATGCACGATTTAATAACTATATAAACGTTTAAAAATATATACTCTTTCAAATACCGAAAGCAAAAACCTTTTTGAAAAAAACCCTTTATATTTCTTGCGCATTTTTTCATACTTTAGCTATTTTAGACACACAAAAAATATCCCAATTCATTCAGATTCAACCTTTGAACATATTGAATAACGGCGAAAAAAAGTGAATTTTTACTGGAGGTATTCTGAATAGAAATCGATATCAGGAAATTGAATAAAAGAAACGTATATCAGTTTATCTCAATTCTTTTTCTTTTCATTTCTTTTTTTTTCCCTCTTTTTGCGGTCGTTTTCAAGACCATTTAAGCTAAGATACCGTATAAATTCAGATACAAAACCAAAACTGTTAAGCTTAAAAATATTTAAAAAAATTATTTTTTATATATAATTTTAGAATAGATATATGTTACATTACCTAAAACTATCTCAAGTTTTTTCAAGGAATTTATCGTTTGATACTGAACAAATGTGTTGCCTTGTAAAAATAGCACTTATTTTTAAAGCTCTAACGTTACTCTATTGCTTGTAATTCAACAGTAGCGATATATTTGGGTTCAGTGATTGAAAATGGGATGTGAAGTCTCTCACAAACTTTTTTACAAAGCTATTTCTCCACCTATTTATTTTTTCAAGTGCTTAGGAAATCGAAATGGTAGTCAGTATTAGATGTTTATTGTATTTCTTTTTCTTTCCGCATTTGAGAATAAGTTTTATCTGTTTCTGGTATCAAAGGCTTTGATCATTTTACCAGTTCTGTTGAGAAATTTAAAATTTGTTTTCTCGATTCCAATAAATATTTAAGACTTTATTTGTTAAGATATACGATAGGTGTCTGCTTCAATTTTCTATTTAATTCATAGTTTATATCTGTTCAAGAAGAAGAAATGAAAAAGAAAACCTATCTAGGAAGGAATAATTTTAAGTTTCTGGGGGAAATGAAACTTTTCTCTCATCGTATGTATTACTTATTTATTTGGGGGGAGGCGTATTTCTGACTTCAGACAAGTATTATAGCCTTCCTATTTTTTAAAATTTTTCGCTATTAAATCGGTGGTGGCCAACCCAAATGACCTTGCGGGCTCTTCGGAAAAACATTATAATACTTCGGTGGCGTTTAAAAATATATAGGAGTTAAAAGTTACACTATTCAGAGGCTTGTAGAACACGTTCTGCTTATAGGATTTTGATGAAACTTGGAATATATGATATATGGATCATAGAGAAAGGATTTCTGTAATAAAAAAAGTCAGTACAAATTTTGACTACCAGGTGGCTTTTATCGATTATCCTTACACAAATCGGTAAAACCTCTATACAAATTTGCAGTAATAGCCAGAGAATCATTCAGCGTGATTTTGTCATCGTTAATCATTTCCTTTAAAAAAATCGTGTTTTACTGGTAAAACTCTTTTATCAGAACGGCAGTAAACACTTGGTTGCTCTGTATGAATGTCCTCGTTTAAAGGATCTGCAAAAAAAGCCCCACATTATGTATTGATTTGAGAAAGACGATTGTGAAATTTGAAGAGACTGGAGTTTGGGTGAGCAGCCTGCAAGAGGAAGGAAACAGGCTGGGACTGAAAGTGTCGAAGAAGTCGCTATTGCTGTGAATGAAAGAGCCTCCAGTTCCATCTACTCTTCAGCAAGTGGTCAATCAGTGTCAAACGAGTTGGAGATGATCACGCGTATTTTGTGATCTTGAGGTTTCAAAGTTTTCATCACGTGTATCTTATACGGATACCATTTTAAAATGTATCGCAGAATTTTTTATACTGTCGACCACGAAATCTCCAACTCACACAATACTGATCGATTACTTGCTGAAGAATAGAGGGAACTGAAGGCTCTTTCAACCACAGCAGTAACGACTTTTTCCACACTTTCAGTCCCAACCGGATTCCATCCTCTTGCGAACGGCACACCAAAATCTCCAGTCTCTTCAAATTTCTCGATCATCCTTCTCAAACCAATCTTTGATATGGGGCCTTTTCGCAGATCCCTTAAACGAGGATATTCTCCCAGAGCAACTAAGTGGTTGCTGCCGTTTTGATAAAACAGTTCTACCAGAAAACTCTGCTTTTTTCTTTTGTTGTTGTTAGGGCATGATTAACGATGAGAAACGCACGCTGAATGACTCTGGCTATGACTGCAAGTTTTTTATAGAGGTTTTACCGATTTGAATAAGGAATAATCGATAAAAGCCACCTAGTGGTCAAAATTGGTGCTAACGGTTTTATTGCAGAAATCGTTTCCCCATGGTCCATTTAGCATATGTTCCAATTTTCATCAAAATCCGATAAACATAACAGGTTCTACAGGCCTCTGAACAGTGTAACTCTAATTATAACCACCCGGTATATCTTTATATTAAATTTGGGCCAATATTTCAAACATTTATTGGAAGGGAAATTTAAAATAGAATGAAAACTATTATTATTGTTCTCATTATATTCTTCATGTATACAGACATAGATAATATAATAATTATTATGCAATGAACAAATAATGTTTAGTTTGTTTAAATAATGAGATATTTATTTCTATGCAGATGAGAATATAAGATTATTCTTTCACTTAGTTTTTGCACGTCGGTTTTAACACGTGTATTTTTGCACATTGTAACTGATGTTACAGATTTTCTTCCGATAAATTCGAGCGTGATTTAAGTTTGATAAATTTCGTTTAAGAAAAGAACGATTCTTGGGTGTGTTGAAAGAGGTTACAGAAATCAAGCGTAATGCTGCGGGATATCGCTGCAATGCAATACTGCCAACTTCTAATTACCTATAAAAACAGAAGCAACGTGATAAAATAGAAACGATTATGAGTTTATTTGTTACAAAACACTACACTAAAAACAAAAATATTGCACAAAATAATTGTACAGGGTGGCCATAATAAAAATGCAAGTGTTCATGGAGAGCTGGAGAGAAAACTACCGGGTGTATTCCAGTGAAATTTGGTATCTACACGTTTCAGAACATGCGCAAGTCAAATATGCAAAGAAGAAAAATCGCCATTTTCACCCGATAGCTGGCGCTGCGCCGTGTTTTAATGCTTATCGACGGCATGTATGCAAGTTTTAAGCCCATCGAACAGTATAAAAACAAGACCATATTGAATAATGGTCACTTATGACCCACGTTCACCAGATCTTAATCCTTGCGATTTTTATCTGTGAGGACATCTGAAAGATAAGGTTTATAGAGAACGACATGCTTCTGTTGCGGAATTGAAATCTAGCATAATGAGACACGTGAGGTGTGTTACAACAGAGATTTTAAATGCGACGGTGGGCCATGCTGTTTTACGTTTTCAGCATGTGGTTTGATCTGGTGGTTCACATATTGAGCACATCATGTAATAATTTTATTGAATAAATAATGGTTTAATTGTTTTCCAAAGCGTCTTTATGGATTGTTTAATTTGGGATCTTAATTTACGTTAATTTTTTTGATTACATGATGCTGTAAAAATTTAATTACTAAAGCGAATTGTATGGAATTTTGATAAACTGTAATTGTGTGTGATGTTTATTGTTTATATGTCTCTTAGAATATCATCATGCTCTGTCTATCAGTTTTGGAAGTTGTATGTGCCACCGGTGAGCGTTAAAATATGGTATAGCGCCATCTGTCGGGTGAAAATGGCGATTTTTTTCTTTCCATATTTGACTTAAACATGTTCCGAAACGTGTAGATACCAACTTTCTCTGGAATATTCCTAGTGGTTTTCTTTCCACCACCCCTTGAACACTTGCAGTTTAATTATGACCACCCTGTATTTTGTAAAGTTGTAAAGAATCTCGAGGGCAGCAAAATTATTCAAGGCTGGCCGCGGGTTGGCCACACCTGTATTAAAGAATATTACATACAGGCTTAAATATAAGTAAGTGATACCATTTAAAAGTAATGTAACGTCTAAAAGAAAAAAATTGAAAACATTGAATACATCAAGAAAAGAAAATATTATATATTATTGATCAACTTTATTAAAACTTGTTAGTGTTTGGTGAGATGATACTAAAAATAAAATAAGAAGGGAAGAAAGGCGAAGATTTAAAAATTTCAGATCGAAATTTTCAATTCTACTTCAAAATTATATGAAAACAGAGAAAGAAAGCAAATTCATATGCATGCACTTTCATTCCTATGAATACTAAATTAAAACAAAATTGCTTCAAACAATTAAAAATTAAGGTACGTGATTACGTATTATTATGTAGTTTTATTTGCCATATCAGATTCTCAAACTCAAAAAAGGACTTAAAAAGATGTCTTTTTAAATAGAAAATTTTAGACATTCGGTAATACCATTTCCTATCAAAACTCTTATAGTGGTTCAAAATTATGCAAAATCAAGTGCAAAAAGTCCATGATTTTATATCAAAAGATATTAGGAATTTGGAAAATATGTGTAAAATTACTTTTTAAATGAGTCCAAAGTTACTAGAAATTATAAAACAGATAATGAAAATTATCAGGTAAAAAATATGTTTTAACTTTTCGAAATCGATATGAACTACGCATTAATAAAAAAAAAGGAAATCCATGATAAAATAATCTTTATGAAATACAGTTTTCAAATTAAACTCTCTCCCTTGTAAACTTTTCACACCGATATATTGCTTGGAAATTATATTTTATAATTTTACCCTTATTTTTAGTAGCATATTTTTAAACAGAAATATTGTTAATTCGGTCTGTGCTGTTAATCTATTATAATCTATATTTTTTACTAGGCCTATCTCTTTTTCAACAGCTTGGTAATAAAATATATATTAATTCAAACAGCTTTTGAATTTTACGAAGATTTGATACTATCAAAAGAGAGAAACTATGTTTCTAGTTATATAATAAAATACCCTAAAGCTTCATCAAATATAATCATCACATAAAAAATTAAAGGCAAATACTAACCAAAACTTTGCAAAAATAAAATCATTTTGATATTTAAATTAATGCACTTTAGTGCAAAAAAGAAATGGAATAACTTTTGTGTAATTATATTATCAATAGTTTTTTTTTATATCGTTCCTATGAATAATAGCTAATAATAATTGTTACAATTGAGAGTTCGTATTTTTATTTTGTAGAATAAATGTTTGATTTAGTTTCAATTTATTTATACTACTACAAAAAATTAGTTATGTGTGAAGAAAAAATTGGATCAGTTAATTAAATACATGTATATTCATTAGAAATAGTGTATCGAGAAAGAAGCATTGGAAACAAGCAAACTATTATTCATCAAGATACATACCTCTTAACTTAACAATTAATTTTTTATAAAAGATTATCCAAAAGTTCCGTTACTTCTATGGATCAACTTACGTGGAGTCGTTACCCCTTATATCGAAGATGTTAAATTGAGCTTATATATAGAGAGAAAGAAAGAGAGAGAGAGAGAAATAAATAGGGAGAGAGTGAACTAATAGAAGGAATTGAAAGAAAAGGCTAAATTGTAAAAATAATGAAAAAAAGGAAAATCAGATGAGTCTTTTGTAGAAGCAGAGGGTAAAGAAAATGCTTGAAATGCTTCTGGAAAGTATTAAAAAGGTCAATCCTCAAAAATTATAAATTTCCTGTTTACGCCTGTTTTCTCAAAGTGTAATATTTTTTTTTCAATTTATGTACCTTTTACTCGAAACCTAATTAATGTGCAATCCTAAAATTTTCCGCAAGCATACATTTAACATTTTTACACATTTGAATAGAATGAATAAGATATGTATAGTAAATCTTTTTTAGATAAAGTCATTTTAAACTATATATAAATTTTTTAGGGAAAAGAAATTGTATATTATTCAAAATTCATAATTATTTTAATGTTTAACGAAAAAGACAAAACCTTGCATTTCAGTGTTATTAATAGTACTCATAGCCTATTGCAAAAATTTTATCTTTGAGAAGTAAGTAGTTTCTGAGTAAAAGGTACATAAACTTACGTAATTTAACATGGGCTTCTATGGAAGTGTCAGACCCTTTTAATTTGTAAACAAAAGTTAAATTGATACAAAAGAGAAAAGTAAGGTTTCGTGAACTAAAATGAAACACTCATAGAAACACGACTCACAAAAATTTACTTAATAGTAAAATCCCTTAATAGAGTCAAAGTATTTAAGTTTACTTAATAGTAAAATCCCTTAATAGAGTCAAAGTATTTAAGTTTACTTAATAGTAAAATCCCTTAATAGAGTCAAAGTATTTAAGTTTACTTAATAGTAAAATCCCTTAATAGAGTCAAAGTAAAAAAAAGTAAAACAAAAGTTATTTAAGTTTACTTAATAGTAAAATCCCTTAATAGAGTCAAAGTATTTAAGTTTACTTAATAGTAAAATCCCTTAATAGAGTCAAAGTATTTAAGTTTACTTAATAGTAAAATCCCTTAATAGAGTAAAAATACTTAAGTTTACTTAATAGTAAAAGTGCTAAATTGATTTTCAAATTGAAATTCGTGAACTAAAATTCGTATTTCGCTTTTGTTGAATACAAAAATTTCTGTTAATACTTATATTCTAAAAGAATAAAGAAGAGGGGAGTTAAAATTTACATTTTATTCAAGTTCTCTAAATAATTTAATTCAGGAATGGACTTCCGATAAATGAAAAAGATTTTGATCTCTGACTTTACGTTATTGACTTCTCTCGAAACATAGAATCATTTCCAAAACTATACAAAACAAAATGAAAGAAAAAAATTTAACCTTTTATTCTTGAACCTGTTTGTTCAATATTTTCATTCCGTTATGCAATAAAGTTACACAAACACATCGAACGTAAAATTTACTCTTTATAAAATGAATTTCAAAAATCGATTTACTTTTAGCCTTTAGTAAAATGTTTATTTTTTTAAGTAAAGCATTACATTTATTTACTTTAATCAAAATATTTGTTTTCTGTCTTGCTAACATATGAGTAAAATTTGTGATGCAATGTAAAGGAGAAAATTACAGTTGTGTAACAGGTAACATATAACAGGAGATTGCAGTTTCAGTCAAAAGTGTTTTTTCTTATTCTTGGCTACTAGTTTTCTTCAAGTAGTTTGTGAAACGCATATTTGTGTGTGTATGCAACAGTAACTTTTTATTTATTATAGAAAAATGCTTATTTACGAAAATCTCTTGTTTAGAAGGTCACAAAAATATAAGAAGAAAAATTTCATGTTAAGAAAATTATAAATTAAATGAATATCGTATGCATTATAATAACCTTTCACGACGAATTGGCTTTTTTCCCATTTTAAACCTTGTGAGATTGTTGTATTGAATTATGAACTTTTCTGCATTTTTTAAACAGAATATCAAAATGAAACACATACCACAATTTCGAAAAGAGAAATGTTTACAAAAAAAAATGTTTACAGTTTTTTTGTATTCTTATTTTATTATTCTGCTGTATTTTGCTCTTTTTGCTGTATTTCTCTGTTTTTTTTCCCACGTGTTTTATGTTATTTAATAAAAATAATTTTCTGTAATAATAAAGTATGTTGAAATAAATGAAAAGAGAAATGTCTGTTAAAATTTCACATTGATCCAAATTGAATTGACGCATTAATCCAATAAAAACTTCAGATTGTCATGTTTTTTTTTTATTTTACGTCTTAACAAACTAAAAGGAACAGTTTGATACTAAAATGCCACCCATCCGCTATATTGGTTAGTGAAACTGACTGCGGTGCCGAAGGACTTGGGTTCGAATCCCGGAGAAGGCATGGATGTTTGTAAATGTATAGTGTCTTAACGGCATGGAGTACTCTAAATAGCCGTCAAGCCACAAGTCCTCTCGGGAGGTTTCTGGAAAAGGAAGGGAGGTAAGAGGCCCCTGACCACCCCCAGGGTGTTCTCCATCAACACTGGGGTGGAACAGAGCAAAATCGTACCTTCACCTGCATGGTACTCAAAGCTAAGGCTAACGATAGGGATAAAAATCTAGCCTTAGCCGCGATGAGTTTCGTGGAACTTGATCTTATGTTACTGCCGATCAGGTGGCATAAGTAACCATACATACTAACATTTACTTTCAATAACCATATGGTTTTTAAGGGTTAATTAAAGAAAAGAGAATCAATTCAGTAATGAGTCTTGGTTCACTGTATAATGAAACGCATCTTACACTTTTTATAATTTTTCACTCCAATGATTTCTTATGGTAAAGTATTTTGAAAATTAAACAAGGAAGCTTAAGAAAGATGGAAATTCTCACCAATTATATATATATATATATGTGTGTGTGTTGTGTTTTGCGAGTGAACATCAAGATATTTTATTTTAACCGTCTTTATTCTATGAAATCACTTTGTAATCTGATTTGTTAGAGAGAGAGACGGACACGTGTTAAAAATCAAGAGTTTGCTGCTACTCAAAAGCCAGATGTCTTTTTCAAGTACATTCATTATTGAAGAGGTATATTTGAAATATTAGTTAATAAAAATTAATGGTAGGAGCGTCGAAGATCTGTTAAAGCCATGTGTTCTTCATTCCCGAACTGGGTAATATAAATTTTATATATATATATTAATTTATTACATTAGCATACTTGAATCATATGTAAATAAAAGTACTTTTTATTACCGTAGCAGTCATCCAAAAATACGCATGCAATTTTTCATTCTTTATAACATTCTTTATAACAATTTCATTCAAACAATTTCATTATTTATAACAATCTAAAAATTAGTATTTTAAGAATAAATAAAAACTGGGAGCAAAATCAATAATTGCAATAATTCTCGTATTAGCAAGTTCTAAATAACTTCAAATAAACAAAACTCGAAGTAAAGGAGAAAATTTGTAATTTGATCTCTCAAACACCTATACAGGTAAAGTTAAAGTGATTTCCAACGTCATTAAGACGAACCGTTTTGCTGGTAAAAATAGGAATGCAGGAAGTTGATAATCTTTTTGGTTGCTCTCCACAGAAATTATTTTCGTTAGTACGGCCATTAAAGTATTCATGTCTCGTGGGAAGCAATTTAAGGAATTCTAAACTTACTTTTCATGGTAATGTGCATAGTAATGAAAGCATTAGTCCCCCCCCCCGAATTTAAATCATGAAATTAGAAATTTGCAGCATAAAGTATGTAACTGTAAGTCTTCTTACTTTATAGAAATCAAATGTATACACTAAAGTTTCAAATTAAGTTTGTAATACTAAATATAAGAATACATTAAGCAGGGATAAAGTTATTTTTCTTTGTATATCTGAAACTATTTTAAGACGTAACAAAGTAAAACTTCAGGCTGGTGTTTGACACCTTTTCATAGTATAGTTATTTTATATAGAAAATAGTGTATAAGTTACCATTAAAGTGTATAATTCAGTTCTTTCATAGAATAACTAGACATTTCATGAAATAACTAGACAAGTCAGTTAATGTATATAATGGATGAAAAGTTTCCTACTTTACCTTTGCATTCTATGAAATAACTAAGGATAAACAGTTAAAGAGTGAAAAATAAACAATTTCAAAAAATTTTACAAATTAATTGATCATAAATAGCTAAAATCTTTCGAAAAATACATTTATCTTTTTTTCCGGATGAATAATTGATAAATAATAAGGAAAAGCAGTTGATATAATTTAATATTGCTCCTATTGCTAACATTAGTTAAACAGAAAGAAGATAAAAGAATGTTGCAAAAATAGATTATATTTAAATAATATCAACAATAATACATGCGGGGAAGAAAAACTATTGCTTCCTTGAAACATTGTGTAAAATTTTGTAAACAGAAATGTAAGAGAATATTAATTTAAATTTTACGAGATACCTTCATTTTACTTTTCATTATTTATTAGATTAAGGATTGCTGTGATGGAACTTTCGATAAGACCACTGATTATTTTTGAAACAAGTCCCCTTTTTACCATAACACGTTTTTTTTTACACGAGCACGTATTAAATCCTTGTCCTGTACCGCAACTTTGAGCTGTTGCAACAGATCGAAGCGTTGTGTCAATATTTGGAACTTCTTCAATGGAAATTAATTCTCGCTGACATATACTGAACTTATATATAGAGTACAATTGTTTTATTTGGTCATCTCTAGTTCCTAATCGGAAAAATCTAATCTAAAGTCAGCTAGAACCGGTTCACACAAAAAAACTTTCGAGTGTCGTATTTCATACCGTACCGATCAAATAATAGTTATTCTATATAATACCTAGTTAAAATCGTAGAATTCAATCTTATATACTTTAACTGATGTCTAGTTATTCCATGAAATACCTAGTTATTCAATGAAATAACGGATTTCACACTTTAATGGTAATATATATTTTTTACATATTTTGAAGTTTTTCAGAAATATTTATGATAACTAAGTTGCAATACTTTAAACTTCCTAATAATCTTACAACTTAAAAGTGTTTTCCCAGAAATTTTTCTTCATCTATAGCAACAAATAAATTATCTTGTACTTAAACTTCAGATATATGCTTGTATATCTGTCTAAATATTTTGAATTTCGGATCAGTAGTAATTAATTGGACACCACCCAGGACTCTATTGAGTAAAATTATGTAACACACAAAATAAATTCCTTTAAGATTGGATAAAAAAAAAAAGTTGACTACAGTATTAAACTTAAATTTCAGAAAGTAGAGGATTGGTCACATCAAAGAAATCAAAAATTTTTGTACTCGGAAGATCTTTAATGTTCTGTAGTCTTACGACAAAATTGACATTAATAATATTAACAATTTTAACACGTTAATAAAATATCCAAAAAATAAAAGAGAGGGGGAAAACATGGAATCATAAATAGCGTCAACTTTAATGATAAAATTTCAGATGCTCATTGTAAAAAATTCTTTATGAATTATTACTTATCATTGTAAGATTAAAAGTCGATTTATCTATGACAAAGCCCAGAAAAAAAAACAAAGTAAGTAAAAATAACAATTTTAAATGCCAAGATATAAAAAAAGAATAAAACATTTCTTAATCTTTAAAAAATTTGACAGTTAGAAAACGAACAAATAATGGAAATGGGAGAAATACAAAAAAAAATCTAAATAAAAAATCTATAAACAAAGATTTACTGAAAATTAAGTTTATTGAAATAATAATTCAATTATTTATAAATATCTTAAATCATTTGCAAGTAAAGCCCAAAATAAAAATGAACCCTAAATTTTATTTTATCTGGGCATACAAGAATAAAGCGCTAATGAATATCACGTATTTTTTTCTTAAAAAATTATAGTTTTTAATTCAAGGTATGTACATATCTGATAGATTACTATATCGATATTATTGTTAACAAAAAAAATCATTTATATGAACCTTATTTGAAAAAGATCAACATATTTAAGAATGTTTGTACGAACAAACCTTCGAAAATCGAGAACACCGATGATATAGGTACAACCTCTCATCCTCTATTATATAATTGACTTCCGAAAAATCTCTGTTCACACTCCAAACTATCGATAAAGGACCATTAATCGTGTCCACTTCTGGAAAGTTTGTCTTCGGAAGAAAGGGTTGTCTTCCTTTCTGATGCCTATTTGTCGCGCTAAATATAGCATATGTCAGAATGATTAAAGACATCGACAACTCCATTACTCAAAGAAATGATTTAATGGAAGCTCTTTTGTTTCATGGTCGTGTTCTGGATCAGTGGGCTATTGGTGTCAGACCCTCCCCCCCCACCCATCGCAGATCGTCGACGATAGTATAATTTCTGAAAAAAAATGCATACGTAAGAAAGATTTTATCCTTTAAATGTACGTTCTGTGATATAAGTGTTATTAAGTAATAAAAATGTAAAACATTTTAATTCGAAGTACTATTTTGTTTCTTTTATCTTTAATAAGACTTTTCCAGAAGCTAAATTATTTCTTGCAGTTTCTGATTTGTTTGGTTAGAAAAGCATATGAAATTAATAAAGTTCAAAATCATGGAAGATTTAAAATTGAATTTAGAAAAAAGTTCATCGTTAAATTGCATAGAATTATATGTAACACAAAAGAAAGAAATGAAGATCAGAAACCCAGAAAATGAAAAATTTAAGAAGTAACTATTGCTTGAATAAGTATATATTAACTTAATCATAACTTTATTTTAATAATTAATAGCTTTTTTAATTTATTAATTAAAGATTATTTTAATTTATTAGTTAATAGTTAAATTAATTTATATATTAATATTTATTTCAATTTATTATTAATAGATATATCAATATATTAATTAATCGTTATTTCAATTTTTTAATTAATAGTTATTTTAATTTAGTATTTTACTTTAATTACTATTAATTCTAATTAAATAATCATATTTTTTTATTATTATTATTGTTATTAAATGTAAAACTCAAATTGTGTTCCATGTAACCTTGGTGCATCAAAAGGCATAACCAGGGGTGCCACGAGTCACAACAAAAAATCAAGAATATATAAATATGTATGCAAAATGGATTCACGTTATCTATGAAGTTTATATATAGTTACAAGTATCTAAAGCTCATTCCTCCCTCCCTATTCATTACAACTGAGAAAAAATTTATTTACATATAATAACTTTATTTTGCAGCACTTCTTAAACTTTTATTATAATGTAATAAAAGATTATTAAAACGCGTTTCATCTTTATATATATATACTTCTTACTAGATTGCGATTATTCTATTGTTTATTATCTCGAGATTATTTTATACTCGTTAGTTAGCGCACTGTCTTGCAAAACTAAAAAGTCTTTTACTGGAAAATGCCCCTTTTTATATTTGGGGAAAACAACACCTATAATGAAGAAAAGGGAACAACATATTAAAAGAGCTGATGCTAAAATAAATTTAAGCAAGAACAGCTTTTAAATTTTAGGTTGAAAATTCGTGCAATGCAATTGCATTTGATCTCAATAGACCTACAGTTTGTGTAAAAAGTATTAGCATATACCACAGTTCTAAATGGGGTAGGTTACACTTGAATCACAAATTAATATTATTAACAAGTAAATTATATTTAAAAAATTAGGTTAGAATTTTTTAATAAAAAAATACAATATTTTTAATTGCATTTGCATAAAGCGCCTATAGCATGTTGATCTAATTTAAATATTATTTTGATATATTTTTTTAAGAATATGTATGGAATGGGGTTCTACAAAAACACTTTCTTGTTCTAGGGGTTCCACGGAAGCACCTTCAAGCTGTAGGGTTTCCATGAGTTGAAAATGTTTGAAGGCCACTACTGTAAGTAATAAATAACTGATTTGCCGGAAAACAAACTCTTAAATTAATATTAGACATTTGTTTTATTTATTTATTTTGTTACGTAAATTAATTAATTTTTTTCGTGAGTGATAGTTTTCAAGCAAGCACAAATTTAAAAGAAATGAATTATGCAGTTTTAGTCATTTTTAACAAAGAATTCTGGAAGAATCAGAGAATCCTTTTTCTTTAATAAATAGAGTAATTCTTTTAACAGACTGAATTTTATACATAGATGATCGGAATATACGTATCTTTTTGCAATAAAATTTGTTAACAAAAAACAAACAAAAATCGTACTTTCTGTATCTTAAACAAGAAATTCCACAAGGAAACAATTGAAATAAACTATAACTATGTATTATCAATTAATTTTTCAAATTACAATCTATGAAGTTTGAATTAATTTTCTTTTCTCTGGAATAGTTCCTTTTTTCATTTCTGAATATTAAAGTATTTTTGAAAAAAAGTTAGAATTACGAATGACGTACCGACGACATACTGGTATACAAGTGTCTTCCAAAAGTATCTATTCTCTGAAAGTAAAAATTTTACAGCATTCCATGTCCCCTTCGTAAAAGCTACTTTGTGACATTTGATACCCTTCCTCAGCAATTTAAGATCCCTGGAATTCAACACAACTGTATTGTAAATTTTTCTTCCCTTTTCTTGCTTCTTTAAGAAACTAGAAAGAATTCTATCGAAATTCGAGGAATACGAGGATAGTTCTTGAGAAGTGGTAAGTTAAAAAGAAAATATTTTAAGAGAAAGAAGCTGAAGCATTACTGAAAGCGCTTATTACAATTCAAATAAAAATTGAAAGCTGTCTAGTAACAAATAAAAAAAGAAGCACTAAATAGATAATCCATAAAAAAGGGTGCTACTAAATTTTTATCTTGAAACATTTTATCAGTAAACGATCAAGAACGCAGCAAAATTTTAACATTTTTCAATTTATTAATAATTTTTAATTTCTATTTTAAATTGAACTTCAAACACATTTAACGTTTATGCATTCTCCAGAAAGCTTCTTAATTAATTGTAAATCTCACTTCATAATGAAGAAAATTAGCAAAATAATTTCTAGTCACTTAATCAACACTCATCATAATAGAATTTTGTTTGCCAATTTTAATTACCTTTTTAACATCCTTATAAAACCTCACAATCCTAGAAGAAACCTCATAATTTAAAGCGTATGTGTAATTAATACTGTCATTTTCTTATTACTTATTACATTGTGACGGATCTATACGCGGTTCTACTAATCCCTTCATATCTCTTTAAGTAAAATATTTATTTCAACCAACTTTCACCGAGTAAGGAAGCGTGATTATGTAAATAAGGTATATTATATAAATTCTGTTTTCGCGAATTCGAGAGTTGGCACGTCGGAGTTGGCAAGTAGGAGTTAACAAAGTTTGCGAGTTAGTTGTTAGTTGAAGATTGAAAAGGAGTGGAATTAGTTAAAGATTACAGAGCGGGGAGCCAACGACATTGATCAAGCAGAAGAGAGCACCTGCAAGTTTCCAGTGTAGAATCCGATGCAGAAAGAGTTCAGGAACTGTGATTTTGATTAAGTAGAAGCTAGTTTATTAGTGTGCGACGTAGTTATATTTGAGCGTATTTAAGCTGTTTTAGATTCAGTTGAGGGTCTGTAGTAGTATCCCCGTGTTATAGAATCTCACCTCCGAGCTCTACTATATTTAATCTACCTTAATTAGAATTGTATTGTGTCTGATTGATAATTAGAATTAATAAATTTATTAGATTGAAAACATGTCTGTGGATTATTCTGTTTCTACCACACATCTAGCCGGGTTTACAAGTAGACAAGAGGGTTCAGATGTAAGCAGGAACGAACCGCTATCACAACATACTAAAGCAAATTAATGATAAATTAATCCTAATGATAAAAATAAACAACTGATATAAATACGAGGGCAATTAGGAAACTAATCTCCGTTTGCGCGTGGCGCTGGAAGTAAGGCTCGGAGTGCCTTCAATCAAATGCAAGAGCAATCTCTGATTCAGTAAGCTTCCAGTCGGTGAATGAGAGTGTCGTAGGGCCAATAGTTTGATAGTTATAACGTGACAAAATGTGTGCCGCCTTAGCAAATCCAGCGAAATGTGAGGTGAGAGGAGTGGTAAGATTTATTTGGCCCAAAATAATTTCTGCAAAGGATATCCATCGTGAATTGTGTGCCTTATACGGGACAAACATTTTGAGTGAAGGTGTAGTGCGTCAATGGTTACGCTTTTTTAAGGATGGAAGTAGGAACATCCATGAGGAATCACAAAGTGGAGTGCTGTCTGTAGTGAGTGCTAATCTCATCCGATTACCCTCTAATCACTGCAATGAAGAGGTGAATTGAGGGAAAGCATTTCGCTTTCCAAGAGGAACTTAAAAACGCTGCCATGCATTGATTTAAATCGCAGGTGGCCGCTTTTTATACAGGAGGAATTGGTAAATTGGTAAAAATTTAAACTACTTTGCCCCTTTAAAATAAATTTTCTTCAATAATCGATCCGCGATTTAAATTTTGCATCATATCTGTATTGAACGCGTTTTTTAAAAATTAGCGAAGATAACTATAAAATCATAAAAGTGATCAAATGGATTCATCATTTTTGTGAAAACGCATAACATTATAGATGCCCTTTGGCAAAATTATTTTGTTTCTCTCTCTCAATTCTAAGAAATTTAAAAAAAATTCCATAAGATATAATTTTTGTAAAATATTTTTAACTTTTCGTGGATCAGTAAGAGTAAATAATTCTAGCATAGTTTAAGTAATTTGTACTAAAGATGGATATGTTCACGTAGAATTTTGATATCAAAATTATTAGTAATTAATATTTACTTACAGATTTGTATTATCTGTAGTAAAATGAATTATAGTTTCTTTTCTTAGAAATGAAAAACTATTTGTACAGTAAATGAATTTGATTCAGAATGTAATGAAAATTCATTTAAGTAAATCGTACATTATGAAAATACGAATTGTATTTCAAATTTTTAATTAATTTCTGATCATATATATTTAATATTTTGCATTGAAAAAATAAAATGTTTTCTAAGTGCTTAAATTTTATATTAGTTTATTTTAAAAAATTGAGGAGCTACTTTTTATACATTTTAATTGAACATAACTACAATGAAATTAATTTATTTAATTAGATTAAAAATCTATATTTATTTTCGTAAAATGTTTCAAATATAAATCTTTCATCAATCAACATAGATTTTCAATAAATGGCTTGAATAAGGTTTTCAATAAATTCAATCATAGCAATATTATTTTTTTTTCTAAATCAAGAAGTTTAAGTATTAAGAATTGACCTAATTCTGTATAAATTGGGTTTACTTATTAACAGCTACGTATGCAAGAATATTAACTTGATACACACTTTTTTCAATACTTTAAACACAGTGGAAGCTATAGAGATGGTATATCCATTAAGTAAGATAAGGAGTCTGAATATTTAGAATTTCTTAGAAATGAGATTTGTTTTCTTCTAACAGAATTACGAGTTAAGAAATACATTATTCCTTAGTGACACGTTTCAAAACAGATAATTAAATTAACACGTGGATCGCTTACACTTATCTTATTTTACCAAAGTAATTGTATTTTGTTGAACATCAAAGTAATATATACAGAGCTATAATCGGTAAATGCATTATATTTGTCTTCTTACCCATCAGATTATTTTTTCTCCTAAATTTCTATCAATGATTCTCTTTATATTTTTACTTTTTTGTGCACTCTTGTTTATCCTTGTGAGCATTTTTGTTGGTTTACATAAAGGTATGATAACTGAATTTAGAACGTTTTCCGAGCGTTTAATTTAATCATGGCTGATTGTATTTAGTCAGAAATGTTTCACTTTTTTATTTATACCGGGCTAATGTGAGTGAAGATTTTATTTAATAATAGATTAAATACAGAAGAGAAAATAAGCGTTAGGAAGTCTATTTAAAGAAATCTTGATAGCATACACAATATTCACTTTTTTTTTTGTTGCACATTATTATGATCCTGAAACACATGGGATAGATAAATAAACATGTTCATCAATGTGTTTATGTTTTTTTAACACAATGTGATCAGATTCTGTACGAATTTTCAAACTATCAAAGGAATTATTTTTCTAAGTTCAGTTAATAATTTTATTTTCTTACAATATATTTATTTATTTTACCTACACCAAAATCTGATAGAAATTATTATCATTACACGGACATATGTATGAGTTCATTAATTAATTTTTAAATAAAAATTGAAGAAATATGTACATTATATCAGCGGTTCTTAAACTTTCGATGACCGCGGCCCTTCTTGAAGTATCAACTTTACATCACGAACTCCTCAAGATTTTGAATTCGTCTCTCTGTCTTCCAGCATATGGCTGAATGATTTGAATACGATATTTATCATATTGGCATGCTAAAATTTCAGTCCTTAATCTTCTTCTATTTTTTGAAAACATTACGCTGTAATAATTGCTCTGTAGTTGAAAACAATGAAAAAAACTGAATTAATACTCTAGATGGAAAAACATGTTTTAGTAGTTTTTTAATGGGGGGGAGGGCAATTTATAAGATCTAGTCTGGGATGGAGTAACTCTCAATTCTTTCACGAGGCTTTTCAGAATCTACGAAAGAGAAATGCTTAACATTAGATGTGAGAATTTCGCAGACCCCCACTAGAAAGATCCTGAAGACCCCTGGGGTTCCGTGGACCCCAGTTTAAGAACCACTGTATTATATAAGAAATTGCAAATCGCAGTTCTAACAAATCAGAAACATTAACTTGAAATATTCAGAGAAATAATGCGTTGTTTACCATTATTTCGCATTTTTTCCAAACTATAATTATATAGTTAATTTGTTCTACAGTTCCCAATGTAGTCTACATTACCTTTAGGATTGGGTTCAAAGGAGTAATAAAGAATCATTTGCCTTTAACTCTAAATTAGGATAAAAAATATAATGAGATTACATATTTCCTTAGGGAAAAAAATTGTAATTCTTACTTTTTGTTTTAACCCAGTAAAATTAACGTCAACAATTAAGAAGGTTTTATAGAGTAATTATATAGAGTATTTACACTTAAGAATTTTACTGTATTTTAAGTTAATGCTTCAAGTGTGTTTAGAGTGACATGAATTGGGATATCAAAAGTAATATTTTTTCCCGTTGACGTGTTCAACCTATGAATCAGAAATATAATATGTAATGAATTATGGGGACAACATTTAAAGAAAAGTTTTGAAAATTTTACAGTATCACATTCTTTTTAATTACAAATATTCGAACCACACCTAATTTATTCTCTAAATACTGCATATATCCCACAAACATCAATCGTTCACACTTCAAATTTATTTTCTCGCACAATTTTTCAAATTTCATATATCAGTGAACTGAATTCAAATTCTATTTTTATGTCAGTTCTTGAAAATTAAATTCCAGACAGTTTAAATTCGATGCATGAGTAGAAATTTTTGTATTTTGTATATAGTTTTCTAACTATCATTTCAGTCAAAAAGTTTCAACATAAGGGAATGACGGTGTACCATTTCTCGCAATTTTAGTAAAACTACTGATAAACTCAATAAACGAAACTGTATTATTATTGTTAACTGACTGCATTTTGAATGTCATTCAATTCCTCTACTATTATCTTACTCTATCTATATATTTATTTATCTTGTTCAAATTTTCTATCGTTAATAAAATACTTTCTATTCATCTGAACAAGTTCAAATAATTTTTTTAAACTTGTAGTGGATAACACTCGATGATAATACAGGTTTTTCAAATATTAATTCATTAATTAGCGTTTAATTAATTAAATTAAATTAATACCGGTTTTCGACACTTACTTAGATTTGTCTCCATTGTTGTAACAATATAACCGCTAAAACAATGACAAAAGTTGGCGTCGAAAATCGGTTTTTCAGCCAAACTTGCCAAACCGGGTGTGCATTGTTAAAACAATGCAGACAAATCATGCTCTTTTTTTAATTCCTACTATTGGTTCACTCTCTCCTTATATATATATATACACTATCTGGTCAAAAATATCCGGACACCCCTTAAAAAAGTGGTTCTGGCGAGTGACGCAATTTGATACGTAATTGAAAGCTATAAAGTGTTGGTAGTGGTTTGTCAGATTGTATTTATGCGTTTGTGAGGCAATGAGTAAGTCAAAGGAGCTTAGTGAATTTCATCGTGGCAGTATAGTGGGATGCCACCTTTGTGGGAAATCAGTTCGTGAGATTGCGGATATTCTACAGAAGCCTAAATCCACTGTGAGTGATGTAATTGGGAAGTGGAAACGTCGAGGCAATGAAACGGCAGAAAAACGAACCGGTAGGCCGAAAATACTTGGTGTGAACGCAGCCGCAGAACTCTGAAAAGGGTAGTGAAACAAAATCGCAAGTCCTCGTTGGTGGAAATTTCTCAGGAGCTCCAAAGTTCATCAGGAATTAGTGTTAGCAGCAGGACTGTCCGTCGAGAGTTAAAAAACTTGGGATTCCATAGTCGTGCAGCCGCTCACAAGCCAAACATCACTCCACAGAATGCGAAGCATCGATTGCAATGGTGTAGAGCTCACCATTATTGGACTGTGGACTTGTGGAAAACTGTTTTTTGGAGTGATGAATCTCGCTTTACAGTCTGGTAGTCGGATGGACGCGTCTGGGTTTGGAGGATGCCCGGCGAACGTTTCTTTAGTGACTGCATTGTGCCGACTGTTAAGTTTGGTGGTGGAAGCATAATGGTGGGTTCTCGTGGTTTGGCCTGGGTCCGTTAGTTCCTGTGATTGGAAACATGAACTCTGAGATGTATGGGGATATTCTGGACAATGCTGCACTCCCAACTCTATGGCAATATTTCGCGAAAGGCCCATTTCTCTTCCAGCAGGATAACTGCTCCATTCACACGTCGAGGCTTGCACAGACGTGGTTTGACGAAATGGGTGTTCAAAAACTGGACTGGCCTTCTCAGAGCCCCGATCTAAATCCCATAGAACACCTTTGGGACTAATTAGAGCGCAGATTACGTAGCCAGCCAAATCGACCATCCTCACTGCAAGCACTCACTTCAGCTGTGATGGACGCCTGGAAGACAATTCCTATGGTCACCTATCAAAAATTGGTGGAATGTCTTCCCAAACGTGTGCAGGCTATCATTCATGCAAAAGGGGGACCAACATCATATTAATATGTGCCTCAGGACGCTCTAAGTCCATACCACTGGGTGTCCGGATACTTTTGGCCAGATAGTGTATATATATATATATATATATATATGTATTCGGATATTATATATATATATATATATATATATATATATATATACACCGAAAATAGGGCTCAAACTCTGCGAAGCAAGATTCTTCTTTGGAAGTGCATAAAAAATGCCCTAGAGATCTACTTGTACGATCTGTAGCTTATGAGAAAAATACGAGAAACAAAGTATGACACCACAGCCGTATTAGACACATCAGAACAACAGTATTTACGAAGATAGATGTTCAAAGTGTTCACCATACAAATTGAAGCAGGCTTGAGAGCGCCAAAGAATGGATAAGTGCACACGTCCAAGCCACGCGTTGTCCACCGAACCACAAGCAGCATGCAGACGAGCAACTAAGTTCGTTTGTGTAGTAACTTCGTCTCGATACTCCAATTATTTCATGGCGGCCATAGAACCGGATTTGGATCTTGTTTAAATGTTCAGTTGTTGATAAAATACTTGTTATTCCTCCCTTCAAAGTAGGAATTGACTTTTAAAAAATATTTATATTAATTGTTTTTAATAGAGTCCTTGATAAATAATGCCATTTTTATAATAGACTTTAATTTGCCGTATGTAAACATGCGTTCCCTGTAACATGTAAAACTTTATAAGAAATGTTATTGATTGTCTTTTAAGAGATCGAGAGTTACAACACGACAGTTTATATTTCGGATTTTAAAAAAAATGTGCATTTTCTAAGAATTTCATTAAAAACAATTAACTAAATTTTAAGCCTACATAAAAATACATTTAAGGCCATATTAAACTGGTGGGAAAATATCCAAAACTGTTTTTTTTTCTAAATACTGATTTAGGTTTAATTGGTCTAAATTTGATTACTTTTTTCGTCAAAACAGCGTATTAGATTTCCTTCAACCTTCTACTTAATGCAGATAAAAAA
Source organism: Trichonephila clavata (assembly GCA_019973975.1). NCBI lineage: Eukaryota > Metazoa > Arthropoda > Arachnida > Araneae > Nephilidae > Trichonephila > Trichonephila clavata. The sequence goes on from BMAO01014880.1 coordinate 43,407, forward strand.
AGAAACCTGTTTCTTTTTTACTAATAACTGCAAATAAATTAGTGTACTTTTTCTGTGTGTAATTGCCTCACTAACAAGGTATCCAATTACCAATAAATGTTCATATTTTTTACTTCTTTTGTTAACAGAGCTTAAGGATTCGGAAATATTTCTTCAGCCACTTAAACTTTCATGCAAGCTTTATCTGTAAAATTAGATGGATTCCGATACCTTTATTTTTGTGTGTTCTTTTTTTACAAAATAAATATTAATTAGAATATATATTTTTCGACATACTTCAAAATATTTTATAAGAGTCTTAAAGTTTGTTAAACGTTCAAAGAATTAAGATAAATTCTATACACGGTTAATTTGAATACTGCGATACCAATTTATTTATTACGATTTACTTATGATACGTGAAGCTATTGGATTGAATTAGATTTATAAAATATTATTAAAATGTATCCTATACTTTTTCCAAATAAAATTAGAACAGACTATAAATGCTAAAAGAAATGTTACAATTCTCAGTCAATGTAGTAATTAGATTTCCTTCTATTTAGTAATAATATCTCTGCTGTGTGGTGTGTGTGCGTGTGTGTGTGCGTGTGTGTGTGTGTGTGTGTGTGTGTGTGTGTGTGTGTGTGTGTGTGTGTGTGTGTGTGTGTGTGTGTGTGTGTGTGCGTGTGTGTGTGTGTGTGTGTGTGTGCATTTTCGCGCTGTTGTAATCTTCAAATATGCTAAGGTCCCAATAAAGGTCTTATTGGAACCTTAGGAGAGAGAGATAGAAAGATTGAGATTACTCACATATATCCTATTTCGAAATGCATATCTCATTTCATTCCTCTTTAAAGGATTAAAGCTTATGTTTTGATAGATTTAATAGTAATTTTCCTTCAAAAGGCCTTGATTTTTCTCCATTTATAGCAAAAAACATCTTAATGGCTTACACGTGACTAACTGAACGACAAAAACCTTTTCTTGAATCACTTACATAATATCTAAAAATAACTAATAGTTCCCTTCACTTAAACATGTTATCATATTTCTTCTATTACTATTTTTCCTTCTTTTTCTTTTGAAACTCAGAAATTATCACTCTTGTTTTCCTGGCATTTGAGAAGAGAAGATACTCAATTTTCTCCTGTGATATAAAAAATTGCCTAAATAAACGATAATTTGATTTATATACAGAATTTTCAGTTGCCACTCCAAGAAAAGAGACTAGTAATATTAAATAAGGAAGACATCATACAGCTTCATGATAATGGCAGGCCACATGCTGCTTTTTACATACTCCTCATCCCCTATGCTCCTTGGTCACACCCTCTAATTATCACTAGTTTCTGTCCTTGCAAAAAGAAGATAACAGACAAGCACTGATTCATTTTTTCTTTCTGGGGATAAGACATTTTTTTAAAAATGGGATATTCAAATTGTCATAAGGCTAGAAAGAAATTATAAAAACAACTGGCACTTCCATAATTAAGTGGAGTTTATTAAAGATATGAAATATATATATATATATATATATATATAGAATTAAACAAATTTTAGAGTGAAACAAAATTTATTATTTTGTTTTATTCTAAAAATTAGCAAAATTTTCCGGCAGACCTAAAAGTTGTTCAGCTTCTAAAGTGGCTTCTGTATTCGATCATAGTAGTGAGCTTACAGCAAGCCTTGCTTTTGTAGAATTACGGGTTCAAGTCTTGGTACCATTGAAGTTCTGAAAAAAAGAGGAGCCATTGCACGTTAAACCCGTTTAAGCTTCGCCACTTTGGTGGGATGTAGAAGTATGGAAAGGAGGATGCCAGCGAGGACCTATCCTTGTCACTTGTCCATGATACGAAATTACGAGGTCGCTCATCAATGACTTATTTTTTGCTTCTGAGTGCTTGGTTAATCCTAAATTTGTTTATGAATATGTGTTCCACATTAATAAACAATTAAACAACCAACAACGAAAATTCATGTTGGAAATGATAGCATGTTCCAGTTTCTGTGGAAGTTTGTGTTAGAAACATTGTGTTTCAATCGGATAATTCTAGAAGGGGGAGGGTTTAGTTAGAAACATTCCAAGTATGATGTAAAATGTTCAAACTTGAATATCATGATGGTCAATCCATATTTCACGTACCAGAAATTGTCGGGCAGAAATTGGCAAAAATGCCCAGAAGAGGAATTATATTATGAGAAATAAAATGTATACACTACTTTAATATACTTAATAACATAATACATTTAAGTAACAAACTGTTAGTAACTAATATTAAAAGCAATTTCTTATAAATAAAAGATTTTAGTAAGGATATATTAAGAGTTCCTGGACTAATGTATTTATAAAAGTTAGTTGGCTTTTTTGATCAAAGCATACTAAATTCTCCTAATAAGAAACAACATGGAAAGGATAAATTTATATCTATTTATTTGCAATATACACTATTAAAGTACAGTAATACCCCGAATATGCGCGATAGTTGGGACTCAGAGATAAGCGCATGTCGAATCCGCGTAAGTCGGGATATAATTTCTCATATGAATACATATAAATTATTTTTACCTGGGACCGGAGACAAAAGAAAATACTAACTTAGAACAAAATAGTGTTCTTAATTAGTTTTTTTAAAGTTTTTTTAGTTAGCTCGAGTTTTTAATAAAATCCTAGTTAGCATATGTTTAATAAAATCATGGATAACACAAATCCAAAATCGCTGTAGAAGGATGTAGAAGGTTCAATAAAAACTAACAAGCAGTCTACCGGCACACACATGCACATTTTCCTCGTAGCATGCTAATATTTTCAGTATTACTTATTTCGTTGAAGAAATACGCTCTTCTTTGGAGTATGTATTTTAAGAAATTTATATCGCTTTTTCAATTAAACTGAGGTTTTCTGTCAAATTCCCCACAGTTATTTATCTTATTATTCAACTGGGTCTAAAGGTCTTAAGCTCTTCATGCATTTTCATGAACTCATCCATTGTTAACTCCTGATTGAAATAATCCAGCAATTCTTGAACGCCATCACTGTCCATTTCTAAATTTATTTGCCAGGCAAGATCGACAACTTCTTAAAGGACATTACCAATTTTATCAGGCTATCCTTATCCTTATCTATTTCTTATCTTATCTATCCTTATCTTATCTTAATTTTATCCTTATTCTATCCGAGTTTCAGTGTTGGGAAAAAAAGTAAAAGAAAGAAAGAAAAAAGAAACAATGAAGGAGAAAAACACAAACCGATGAGATTTGAAAATTGCGTAACTCCAAATTCGCCGAAGTCGGTGTAGCGTAAGTCGAAGTACACTCATGGGGAAAAAATTAGCTCCCCAAGAAGGAGTCATCAAAATGAAACGAAAAAAATCAAAGAAAACGGATCATTCATTTTAGAGAATAATGTAAAAGAACGGAGGATTTAATACCCTGTTGAACTACCTCAATGCACGATGCGACACGATCGGCCATTGAGGCATACAAGTTCTGTATGATGTCTTGAGACATTTTGTTCCATATTTGATGTAACCTTGCCTCTAGTTCGTTCAAACTCGTGGGATGCCCAACTCGCCGTCCCAAGTGATCCCAGAAATGTTCAATTGGAGACAAATCTGGGGATCGGGAGGCCAAGGAAGGGTAGTAACAGTGCGGAGACAGTCTTGTGACACCCTTGCCGTGTGAGGCCGAGCATTGTCTTGTTGAAAAATGGCTCTTGGAAGCCGTTGTATGAGTGACAGCACATGTGGTTGCAAAACTTCATGGACATACAGCTGGGCTGTCATGGTGCCACGGATGAATACAAGGGGTGACTGTATATTGTAGGCAAGGGAACCCCGTACCATCACACCAGCTGTGGGGATCGGGGTGTGTCGCTGTAAGGCAAAGGCAGGATTGAGGCGTTCACCAAGGGGTCTCCACACGCGAGCATGATTGTCATCACTGCTAAAAAATTGAATCTGGATTCGTCGCTAAAGACGACCTGGTTCCATTTCGCTGCAGTCCAGTTTCCTCGTGCGCGGCACCACTCCAAACAAAGGCGACGATGAGTGGGCGTCAAGGGTAGCACACGTAATAGGCGCCGCGATCCCAAATGTCCTTCAGCCTGGCGCCTTCGTATAGTTCGAGAAGACACAGGGGCCCCTGGTGAAGGTGCTACATTGGCCTGGATGACGGCCGATGAAGCAGTTGGCTGTACGCGTGCATTTCTTACGTTGTGGTGGTCTTCTCGAAGACTGATCTGTCGAGGGAGTCCTGAGCCTGGTCTTCACCTAGACATATCACGGATCCACTGGTCCCAACACCTCCTCACAACACAATCAAAGTGGCCTATTTGACGAGCTACTCGCCTAGCTGACCACCCAGCATCCATCATGGCGATGATTCTCCCCCTCTCAAACTGCGACAGCTGCTCCTATTGTCTTCGAAAACGGCGTAATGGCATGTCTACCTCAGCTGTTCCTTTGTAAACGATTCAGCACAATCAAACAAACTTTGGTTACCCGTTTTACATTCCACGGAGAACGACTCTAAACGCCCTCTACCGGTTATACGTAGTGCGCAATCACGCTGCATTTCTAACAATTTTGCATATCTTCTTAACATGAATCTTTATGCCAAATTTCGTTACAATCCCGCAAGTATTTCTTGGTGCGCTAGATTTTTTGTCCATGAGTGTATTAAACAAGCTTTCTACAACACAATACGCCTACTCAAAATAACTTTTATCTAAAAAAAATATAGATTAAAAATTGTAAAAGTTCTGAGATTTTTTGTAAGTTTGTAAAACTATCGAATGAAATCAGGGAAGTGGTTTTTGCTTCTCAAGTAGAAATTCCTCTATATAAACTGAAAAGTTAAAGTTGTTATTCTGCAGCATAACAGTTTTCTATCGTCCCAGTTGAGTTAGGCATTTTTGGAGGTTTCTATGTTGCAAACACTTGAGACATGAATTTCAACTGTAAAGAATTCTTTAAGAAATAAAATGGAAGAAGCATCAAAAATAGAAGGGGATGTGCACATAAATAAATAAATAATGTTCAGCATAGTAAAAATCTATGCTTTTAAAAGAATTGCACATTTATCTTGAGCTCACAGCTATTCACAATTGTTCGGAGGAAATGTATTGCCAGCATTTTGTCTATTTTTAAAGAACATTTTTCTCCTTTTTGGAGAATTTTTCTATAGTTTTCATTTCTCATGCGTAAAAAAAGTTTCAATATAAAGCTAGAAAGGTCTCTTTAAATTTCGATGTCAATTACTTAGAACAATTTGCTGCAAAATATAATCTAAAAACAATACATAGTGAGAGGTCTTAGCTTTTCTTCTTGAATAAAATATATATTGTTTATTCTGAAAGAACCTATTGACACTTTCATCCCCTATCGTTCTTTCATTGCATATTTCCTAATTTCGACTGAGCATATTGTTTATTGATAATATAGAGTATTGTAAATCTCGACTTTATTTTAAATGTGTTTCCTTACTTTTTTTTCTTTAAATGAGACAAATATATTTTAAGGCAAAAAAAAAAGTTAAAACAGAAAGTATATGTCCGAATGCAATGAAATTTATAAGATTAACAAAATATGTATGGAAGAGTAAGTAATTAAAATTATGCACTGATATATGAAAAAATGATTGATAAAATGTAGAAGAGGAGTGTCATATATGACAATCATTATTTCTTGCATAACATGGTAGAGGCTTTGATACAAGTCCTACATGTTCTTTGTTACGCCCTGTGACCCTCCATGCTACTTGAACCTTTGCATGTAACTTCCATAAATTACGTGGTGCGTTTGAGGGGTAACTTTTCACCCCGTGGTACCTCAAACAGGTCTCGGGAACATGTTCAACTATGATTATTTATCGACATGTTGTATATTAGCATTATAAATGAAAGCAACATATGGTAGTACATTGCCTTGTTGGAAAATGGGTTTAAACAGGTATTTCAGAAATGGGACCACAACTACCTTCAATATCTTTTGAACATAACGTTGTCCTGTAGAAAAGCCCGTACCAAACACCAAAAATGATTTAGCAGCATGCACAATTGCATCCCATACCATAATGTTAAGTTCTCTGGACGTGTGGCTGTACACAAGGAACCATGGTTTTTAGCGCTAGCTACATTATCCCCACGTAATGAATCGCTCATCTTCTCCAGCAAGACAGAAATGAAATTCGTTGACTGACCCTATGACTATCTGACACGAAATCATTACAATATTTGACAACAATATAATGTTGTTAAAAGTATTCATGTTAACAGTCTCCCTGAGTTAAGTCTCATGTGGTGTAACTATCAAAAAATGGTAGTGAGGGAATGGAATAAGGATATACTTCGGGAATGATCGACAGAAGTTCTCACTGCTTGCTGTAAAAGTGTCCATTGAATCAGTACAGGTATGTTTTTACAACTCACCAATTCTCTTAAGGCTCGATTTATCTGATTGACTCTAAGTTGTGCCCTATTATATCCGCAGCCAACAATCTGCTACAATAACAATACTGCAATAAATGCGTTGCGCAGTCCGACAATTAGACTATTATCCTCTCTGAGTATATCTGTCAAATCCTCAAAGGTCTTTAATTCCTTGTAAACTTTTCGCTGAGGTATAATCCTATGAGTAACTTTATAACCAACACAACAGTGTGTGTCGAAATGAATTTGCTGCGCCGTTATATATCCAATATACACTGCGGTTTTGAAATTTTCCTTGTATATGTCACATGTTCAAATAAACCTGAAAATTTCATTTGCATCTCCTAAGGAGATGTATGTACCATTCCTCTAGATTTAAATGATGTGGATCGATTTCATCGATGAACATTTTCTTTTCTTTTTAAAGTATGCATTATTTGCTTAATACAATAATTGTTTAATTGTATTTCATTAGTAGCCAAGAATATATGTTCGAAAATAACAGCAAAGCAATCATTAAATCAATCTCAAAATTCAGTATTAAAGGTGCTTACTTACGTCAATAAAAATATCGGAGAGATTTTTTTCCTCACGGAATGTAAGAAAATGATACATTTTTCTTTTTTACATCAATCTGAAGGAAAAATCGTTCTAAATTATTCTTGGGCTGTCATGAAGAACACATAAAATCTCTTTATTGTTACGATTTCCTCGTAATTCATACAGCTATCGACATTCCTATAAAGATAACTGATTATAGAGATTATTCATCATAAGAGAAGAACATTATTTCAAATTTCTTTGTATTATATAAGTCCATTTTATTATTATTTTTTGGCAATTCTAAGCAAACAATAGTTATTTCTGTAAAATATGATTTCGTTCAATGTTTTTTTTTTACTATTAAAAACTTAAAATTAAATACTTTTTGTCCTATTGAATACTTCTAAGAGACTTTTAATTATTTTTCGGTTTATCTATATGACTGGAAAGATGTTAAATAAAATAAATGCATACTAATCAAAAAAGTTATTTTTGACTACTTGTTATCTGTTCTTTAACCGTAGTATATAAATAAATTTTACTGTAATCTAAATAAATGATGCATACATTGTGTGTATTATATATATATATATATATATATAAATATATATATATATATATAATTCCCTTAAATTCCAGGGATTTTAATTCATAATAGTCTTGAGTCCTCTAAGAGTCCGCATGATAATTCATATTTGTTTTACCTACTTAACTGGAACTAACCAAAACTTATCTATCAAAAAAACTAAAAGGTTAGCGCTTTTAAATAAGGTAGAGTTGAACACTTACATCCCTTGCATATCATCAAAAAAGCCTGAACCGGAAATCCTATGATTTTAAAAACTTCCGATTGGCAATTGCTAAAATAGACGATTTTAGCCTTTGTATTGCTTGTGTGCGTGTTTGTTGTTCTTTTCCTCCTTTTGTGTTTGTGATTGTCAATAAATGTGATTCTAAGTAGCATGTATGTTTCCTCGTAAATCTATTCAAAGACCGTAACAATGAAAGTAATTGATTCTATCCCAAAATGTCAATAATTAAAAATGATTTAAGTCAAATCAAATTATTAGGTAAATATATATGTGCAAAATTGGAACATCATTAGAATTGTAGTCACATAGGAAAGCATGAGCGAAAACATCATCCAGACATGACAAATAGTGATAAAGGCAAGGGAAAGGAAGTACATTAGAAAGTGATATAAAAACTTTATTAGGCAACAAAGAGTGTGCACGAAGAGTTACGTAGATTCTTCTCAGACAGTGTTCGTCCAATATCATACATCCTCACTACAATAGATCCACAATCCACAAAGTTTTGATATACCCGAGTTAAAATTTGATGATCTGGTTGGCGCCTCGTTGGATAGCTTTCTTAGTATAACCGAGATGCTATATGAAAAAGCAGAGAACAGAGAACTAGAGAAAAACAGAGATATATATCAACCATTTCAAAAACATAGATATAGATATCAACATAGCAACTGCTTATCGTAAATTTTTGTTTTATATATTCTATCGATTTTACTTCTGCCAACAACTTTCTCTAAAAAATTCATGCAAATAGCAACGAACTGAAATGAGCTTCATCTTCTTACTTTTTGATGTAAATTTTCTCGAAAAATAATTCAGAGAATAAAGAACGCAATAGACGGAGGAGAGATTTATTGAGTTAAGTAATAGTGTATAGATAATGTTATTCAGTTAAATTTTTGCTGATGTTGATAAAAAAAGAGTCTAGATATATTTTAAATTTTGCTATTATTACAGCTCCTATCGAATGTCCATTGTTTATGTATAATACATTGTATTAATTTCAAGCAAAAGCTTTTTTGGGCTCTTTTCTTAAAGGTAAGATTTATTATTATGTTTGTGATAGTAAAAATACCATTGTGCTAGGAGTTTGATTTCGAGGAAATCCTCGGTCAAACCTGGTCACTTTAGAAATTATTCATTCTAAAAGGACTGAACAACGTAACACCTTTTACAATCACTAGTATCTATCACTAGTATTTAATTGCGTAAAATGCTCATTCAAAAAGTGAAATTTCATAATGTCTCGTTATCTTTTACATACAATAATATTAACTTGAACAAATTCACAATTTTTATAGTTTAAAATTGATTTTGTAACTGGAGATACTAGTTCATATCGTTAGCTCATAGGCGAGTGCTACACAGTTAGTTCTGACCACGTTAGCCTAGTGGTTATGGTCAGGAACTGGTGGCCGGTATACCATGCGCTTAAACCCTGAAAACCCTAAGTGTAGAGAAGGTAGTACACGTTAAGCCTGTCCAGGTTCACAGTCTTCCCGTTGGCGTGGCAATGTAGCTTGAAGAGAGGGATTCCGGCTCTTCATCGTCTTCATCATTTGACTAAGGTTCAAAATTACGAGGTTCGTTTCCAGTAGTTGTATTGCTGTTTTGTGCACTCACTCACTATACAGCAATATAACAGACTATATGAAGCTAGTAGCTACAACTCGCTATACATTCGTGCACTCGCTCACTATACAGCTAACTATGAACAATTACTTGATTTTGAGAATTAGTGACAGTTTGTGGTAATCAATATTTTAAATTTTCCTAAAATTGTTCTACTTAGTTTATTTTTTAAAATTAATGAATTAACTTCGGTCAGATACAGATTGATTCAAAAATAATGTGACCAATTTCAGGGAATCAAATTTTAATTGAATTAAGTTATTTACATGAAATTTTCTCAATGTGGTTTCCTTTAGCATTGTACATTCTATGTAATCCCTTAGTCCAAGCCAAAAGAGCTTTTTCTACCAATTTTGGGGGTATTTTCTAACTTTCTCTTTGATTGATTTTTTGAAGCCCTTGGAGTGTTCTTATTTTACGTCTATTTAATTGATTTTTTTTAAATATCCTCATTAAGAATAATCGCAAAGCGCACAGTCGGGATATGATGATAGCCATTTTTCATGAGAGATAAAATTTATTTATTTTTATTTTTCAGCCATTTTATAGTTGATTTTACAGTATAACTTGGTGCAAAATCTTGGTGAGAAAAAAAGTTTCCTTGAGGATGAAGGCGTTTGCTTTCTTTGATCATGTGCATCATTACTTAATTCTGATAGTATTTAACATCAATTTTAGCTCTTGGTTCTACAAAAAATTGTTTTGTTAAGCCTTGAGAATACATTTCCACCCATACCATATAGCACCTGACGGCCGACTAATATCTTATAAAACAGCTGCGTCATTGGGACGTTTTCGCGTGAAATATATACAGTGTCTTCGTTTTGCCAGATGTGGGTAATAGATGAAACAGTTCTTCACTAGAAGTTATCCATGCTTTGTATCTATCTTTGCGTAACATTAAATACAGAAGACAAGGACTTTAACTTCGTTTTTCTAAGGTCTTTGCAGACAATTGTTGACATACTGATTTATTAACTTTTTTTTAAACCAATTTTCTTCATAAGATGACAAAGAGTCAATTGTGATACCTGTAGATTCTTTGCTAAAGTTCGTTGATGCAGAAGATTTTCTACAGCGATAAGTCTTTTTAACTTCTTATTTTTTTTCTTTTTCGCATGAACTTCCTTTTGTCCACATTTTTTCCCTAGAGCTTTTGATTACCAGCTAAATTTTATTTTCTTTCGAAGTTCAGATAGTAATTCATTAGAAAAATGTATCTTCTGATTTTTAAATGCTTTATTTATTACAGAATTTGAGCAAACATCCTTCAAAAGTTTTAAGATTTCGTTTTGGGTTTGAAGACGTAATTTCGGAACCATAATTTACTCCCACTAATAAAAATAATTAAATTGGTAATTTAAATGAATCATTTTTTAAATATAACGTAATAAAACAATTAAAAATTTTAATAAATAATTATATGGTTTTAAAATTGGCCACACTAATTATGAATCAACTTGTATTAATTAAATTTTGTAATTTTCGGAAATATATATAAAGTCAAAGGGTGAAGCTTTCTTAAAACCAAGATTTAAAAAAAAGCTTTATAGAGCTTATTTTCCATAATTACAATTGCAAAAAACATAATAAAAAACCCTTAAACATTCGGTTTTTTTTTTTTTTTTCTTGCAAGCATTAATGCAAACACACAATGGAAAAAATGTGAAGAATGCAAAAGGTAAAATAAAGTTATTTTTGTTCTGGTAGCCTTAATCTAGTCAAGGGAAAAAAAGTCCAACTTTTATGAGCTCTAAAACCACATAAGAATGTTTTATCTGATAATACATCAAAATAAGCGTAAAACATACAAGACTCGTGAAAATAGAATTTCTTAGCAGGGACGAAAAAATATTAAATATTTATGTGGAAATTTCTCATTCCCGAGACTCTAAATTTTCAAAACATATTAGGGAAAAGAATGAATTTGGTGATTTATAGCTGATTTATAAAACGGAGAAGAAGATATACATCCGCGTTTGGAAAAGAAGAATGCATTCCAATAAGAAATCTCTCCGTTACTCTTATATTATTTATAGATTTTCAAAGATAGAAATATAAGAAATAAAGATCTGACGCATTCACAAAGGAAAAGAATAATGGAAATGTCCATATGCAATATAAATATGATATGGATATTTTAAATTAATTAGAAAAATTAATAAAAAAGGAAATATTATTTATAACTATACTGTATAAAATAAGAGAATAGCGTTGACATTTAAATAAATAATAAAATATAAAAAAGTATACCGAAAATGTTTGCTAAAAGTTCCTTAAAATAACTGTAAATTTCGGCGTTTTAGCACAAAAAATTAGATTAAAATTTACGGATACTGCAGACTTAAAAATAATGAAAAGATGATCATACAAAAATTAGATTTCTACATGCACAAAAATACTGTTTATTTAAAAAAATAAACTTATGAACTTTCAATACTGGATAACACGAAAAAGTTTATTATATTTGTCTTTCGTTTTATTTTCATGTACATCATCAAATTATAATTAATTTTCACATCATGAGAGCTTCATTGATCCATTCCCAAATAAAACCAATGAATCTATTGAACAAGAAACAATATAAACAATGCAAGCGTAATAATATTTAACTCTCTCACTAAATGATATGAAAAATTCTAATAGGAATTAATGCAAGAAAACCGTATATGAATGAATGTGCAATTCTTATTCTAGAGATTCATTTTAGAGCCTCTGTACTTCTAACCAAAATGTTCAATAAAACTATAAGGGGCGCGGACTACTCTCAGCCCCGCCTAGAGGTGTGGGAGGAAGTGAAGGATGACTCGCCTTAATACCTTTCAACTATTTACTAAACACACAAAATATCAAGAGACAGAATTCTATAGATTCAAACTACAAGAGATGTTCCTAATAAGAGCAATAGGAGAATAAACCACGAGAGACGCGAAGTAGGAGAAGACTTCTGTAATATTGATCCTCTTTTTTGGGATCAATCCACCACTCTAAATATTTGAGTTATAATTTAGATATGGTGACCAATCGTCACTTTAATATTTTCAACTATCTAATCTTTGAAACACGCTTTCAAATATACTAATAACTGATCTGTAGCAATCTCTCCTCGTCGTTAGATTCTCTATATCTCAATCTCCATATAACTCCGTCTATCCATCTAACCAGCTAGAAAACCTATACTTCAAAAGGGTTTCTACTTCAAAAGGGTTGGTTGTGATTAATTTCAATTGATAGCCCAAAGATTTCTCAAGAGGATTAGATGAAGGACGCGTATAGATTCGTCAGAAAACTATGCAAATATAAAAATAAACACATTGAAACTACAAAAAGCAAACACAAATTTCTAATATTTTCCTTACGGATTATTAATTTGAGTGAAATCGCTCAGATAAAAGTAAGTTTATACTTCTAATCAAATAATAAAGTATAAAACATGTAAATATAAGAATTATTAGCAAGGTACATAAAAATACAAATTATTACATAAAATATGTACATAAAGTTATGTAAAAAATTATGACATTAACTCATATAAAAGAAGTTCACAAACACGATGTAAAATAAATAACTAAAATGTATGCAAAAATATAGTGCAAAATATTCATATAAAAAGGAATTTTAACTTTTTTGAGGAGTACAATCTGATGTTATTGGAATCAAACAGGTATGTGTTTCCAAAATTTCCTTCCTCTAATGTGAAGATAATCATTTCGTTAAGGTATTGAACTCAGTGGCGCAACAGCCCATGAGGGTCAAGGCTTACTGTGGCTATCTCAGTTTTCGTGACCTTTGGTGCTGGGGGTATGCGCAGATGTTTCGGTCAAGTGGTCAGTGTGACGCGAAATCTCCAGTGTACAGTTCCCAAGCAAGCTGGGTATTCATTTATCGACCCACTGAAGGAATGAAAGGCCGAGTCGACCTTGCCCAGCCCGGGATTTGGACCCTGGACCTGTGGCATGGAAGCGCGATACACTACCCCAGCTTCATTTTGTTACGGTAGTAAATACAAAAAATCATAAATTAGACAGTTGTAACCATGAGCTTATCTTACAATTACAATTTAGTTTGGTTTCACAAAGCTAAAAAAAATACAAGCTTAGAGATGATAGTTAAAAATATTAATTTCAAGTACATTTTGCAAAATTTGCGAGTATTCAAACTTAATGCGAATTTATGAATTATTTAAGAAAATCCAGAAGAAATATTCAAGTCACATTTAATAGTTGGATATATTTACAGAAAAAATATTATTCAGAAACCAGCGTTTCCAAATCCTTTCTGTATATATTAGTCACTTTGGTCAACACATTGGCACACTACTTTCACCAAATCCCTGCTATCGAATTCTCGTTGACCCTCTATGTATAACGCCTAATTGATTCTAGGAAACGCAATTAGGAACGTAAGGAACTTCCCAAAAGATATAAGGAAATGATAAAAGAGTGAAGAATACGTTTCATTCTCTATCTGGAAGTCTATCGAGATACTGCCTCCGGTTAGCAGTTAGAACAAATGACTTTCCCATCGATATTGGACGACCGTTTCTTCTTATATCAAGGTCGATACTTGCGACCTGAGTGAAACCCATTTTCAAGCCTTACTGAACACTTAAGTGAGTACAGATAAAGAATGGTCTTTTTTAGGTGAAATGAAAAAGACGAGAACGCGCAAATAAATATCAGGTATTAGAGAAAGATATCAGAAGATGTTAGTGTAAGATTGCTTTCTACAAAACTGAATTAGGAGATACAAAAACAATTTATATTTATTTCCATTGTACCTTTATAATGGATAAACATAGGAAGGATTGTGATGAAAAAATCATTTAAAAAATATATAAATGAGCATATTTGATTTTCTTTAAAAAAATTCGTTACGTTATAAAGCTTAAATACTGTTGAATGGCACCAATTATTGAACAGAAAAGAATTCATGTTTTAAACCATTTATTATCAATGTTTAATAATAACAATTCATGTTTGATGTGAATCATTTCTGATTTTAGAGAAGGCATTATTAATATTTATAGCTTATTATTTTATTAAATAATTTTAATAAAATGTTTGATACATATTTTATTGGTTCCTTGCATTTATTTTAAATATCTTCCAGTAAAAGTATCATCTGTTTTTTTTATATGTAATATAAAAGAGAGATTTCAAAATGTCCTGAATAGAAAATAATTAGAAGGAAAAATCAGCTTCCTCGAAACACTTTCACGTAAGCAAGATTTTTAAAAAATTCTACAAAAAATTTATATTTAATTAAATGCACATTCATCCAAAAAAAATTGTTATGCATGTATGTATTTTATATGTATACTAACATCAAGTAACTAGCATTTGAGATTGCTGTTTAGTGTTAGTAGCTCGCTTTTTGAAACAACCGTGGTACATTCAAATGAGTATTAATATTTAAATAGTGAATACAAGAATGGAATAAGGACACACAAAAAAATAGAAGTGTATAAGAATTAAAATGCGTTCTAGAAATCTACTGATGTAAGAGCAACTTTACCAGTACAGATTAAGAGCACATGTGCTTGTATTAGATTTTTCTGTTAGAAGTCTACTGCTTAGAGATCTTAAGCATAGTAGTTATTATACTAATTCTTATTTGATAGAATTGAGTTATACTAAACGATCCCCACATATTAAATTTATTTTCATATTAACTGTTCTAATATTCAATAAATTTGTTAAATATTAACTTTTCGTGTTTGAGTCATGTACTTGTAGAGTCTCAAAGTTCGCGGGTGTAAGAGGGTTCATGGAAGAAACAGACAAGATCTTAAAAATAGCTACTTTTATTCTATACTTAACACTTAATGAAATATACGATTTTATAGCTTAACTCTGAGAGCAATTTGATCCTAACCTTAACCGGATATACTAGATAATTTAAATACACTTATCTGGAGTTGGAGCTCCTTGTTATGATCCTTCTCGAAGCCTGATAGCTCTATCAGCTCCAAGATCATTTACTTCCACAATACCTGATGGATTCTACGCCGAATATTAATCTCAAGACGCGCAATCACCACCAATTCGCTTTTCACTTTTCTAATACTTGGATTTCACGTTTAACGATCAACGAATAAACATTAATCTTACATATTCAACGACAGGCACTTAAATAGTAGTTACATTTGCATAAAATCAAGTCATCTCTACGGAAAGTGGTTTTTATACTAAAATCACAATTAAAGAATAGCTTCCCCAAGACGATTAGTAGAAGAACCCGAATAGTACTCGTTACATATCTTTCACTATAAACACAGGAGTCCATCAAACAAGTATAAATAAATAAGATTTAACGGCACAACTTCGTTTTTTAACTATATTTAATTATGATTAATCTCCGTTTTCGTATTTTAACTTATATATCCAGCTATAATTACATTTTTTATATAAAATATTAATAAAATTGGGCCATTCTTCTTGTTTTTCTATTCTTTTTGTAAAAATAAATATATTCCCTGTTAAATATTCGCAATTGTAGAGAATTTCTTAGTTACTAATGCAATGGTGGAGTAAATAAGGTTTTAACTTTTTATGCCAAGTCGACATAAATGTGAGTATTTTTGCCGTCGGCAGACACTTTATGATGTCTATTATATTTTTGTTCTGAACAATTAGGCTAAATCATGCCAAGCTATATTCCTTGAAATGGAAAAACATGTTTTCCCTCTTGTGTAATGAAGAATTATATGAATTATCCAGATTTATAAATATCTTTTTTATTTTCGTCATTGTTTGAATTTGTTTGTTGTGCATTGCAAGTAGGAGAGGGCTAATAATAATTTCATTTTAAGCTTTTATTTATTTAAAAAGGAAAAGTTTATATAGCTCAATAATTTCAAGTAAGCCTACAACATGCATTTTGTCATACATATAATGCATTTTGTTTTCTCATGTTAGCACGATTAACTTCAATTAAGTTTTTAAATCTTGAAGTGTCTTTTTGTTCCGGAAGTAGTTCTTGAATATGAAACAAACTTTTTCAAAAATACTGTATTTTGTGTACATAATTTTAAAATGGCTGATTTAGCCTTTTAAATGCATAAATTTAGTTAAAGTTCTTAAAATAAATCTGACCATACAATTTTACCCTCAGAACTGAAATTGAAGTCAAGCTTCTGATCTATAATTGCAGCTAATCCATAAAGCGAGCTATTGTTGGCAATATACAAACAGTGAAACAAATGTAATTGATTACTTGTTCTATTTAGAACCAATTCAAAGTAACAGATACAAAGACAACGCCCTATTGTCAAAGAGAGTTCATCATTATCAAAGTGAGCGAGCAGGGTGAGACATTCTGCAACGAAAGATATGCTGGTCTACCACATGAAGTATTAAATAGGTAGGAAAAAGGTGAAGTATTACAGGTAGAGAAACCTGTACAAATAGACATTTGTTCAATAAAATTATTATCTAAGTATTTACATGCCGAAACACATGAGTCAGTGCTTCTCAAACTTTGAATGTTTGCGACCCAATATTCAATCATAATTTTCATCGCCCTCCCCATACAATAACACTATTATTTAAATTCAATAATACTATACTCTGATGCTAAAGCTACAATACAACTTTAACTTCTTAAGTAACACTGGCGTATATAAGCATCTCGCACAGTCAAAGTCTTATTTGCCTCGAACATATATAAACGTTTCACTCAGTCAAAGTCTTATTTGCCCGGACGTATATCTACGTCTTTCCAAAGAACAATCTTTTCTATGTACTGCTGTCCATAAAATTATTCCGAAGGCTTTGGGATACAATAAAAAGACCTTGACAGTATTTGCAAAGGATTTACGTATTTCAGAGGATTTGCTTATAAATTCTTTTTCTCCCTCCCTCCCCAATGCATCACATACGCGTGCTTATGTGGATAACGGTGGCATTGGGAAGTTAATCACGTAACTTTTATCAGTATTTAAGGATTAATTATAAACCGTAGAAGTTATCAAGGTAAGTGTTAATTTTCACATATAATTTTATATATGACAAGCCCATGAGGTTACTGGTAATTATTAAACTTGTTCTTAACTTAGTACTGTTAAACAAATTACAAAATACATTGTGCTGTACTGATACATTTATAAGTATGTTATATCAGTGTAAATGAGTATTTATTTTTTAGAGAAATTCTGCTTCTTTACTTTCAATAAATTAATAGCTTTTTTTTAAATAATATTTTGTATTTGACTTTTTAATATGCTTGCGCCCCACTCGTAGAGTTATCATGCCCCCTAGGGGAGTGCGCCACAGTTTGAGAAACGCTGACATGAGTGCTTTGATGGAAAGATTTTGCAAAGAGTTCCAAAAAAGGTGTCCGTGTCATTGAAAACAGTTAAATTTGGGGGTTGTGATGCAGTGATTCAATTTAAAGATAGTTACAAAGACTATATTGAATTCAATTAAATAACCTGAACATTTCATTGAAAAAGGATACAAAAAGTTAGATTAAAGTCGTGTTTTGTTTCGAAGCATCAAGCAACACTGCTACTAAAAGCACATTAAACGCTTGAAGCCGCTGAGAAAGAAAGGAACAACTTTTTTCAATAGTTTAGAAGACGACATTTAGAAATCATGGGCTTTTTGATGCCTAATATCTTTTATGAAATTAAATTTTCAATAATTTACGCTTTGTAATGCACTATATAGTTCAGAGTTATAAAATACTCAAGTGAGTTCAATTCCAGGGATAACACTCTCCTTGTATTGTATATTACCTGCATTTATTTTTACTAATAAGTAATTTCGAGAAATGTAAATTTTGAAAATTTCTTTCTGCTTCTAAGCCAATCCAGTGCTACAATGACAGTATCATAACCAACCTCTAGAGAAGGTTCCTATCATCTTAATTAAATGTATATTGTGTATTGATAAATTGATTTAAAGCTGAATTATGATGCATTGCGTAATAGCTTTTTTAAAAGAGGGGGGGATTTTTCTTTATAAATTTAGCAGAAAAAAATTATATATATATTTTTAATTGGTACATAATTTTGAGATTTTAGATGCCTTCAACCCAATAATGCATATTTAAAGTCATTTTTTAAGAAATATTTTTAAGTAAATACTTTCGAAGTTACACGATAGAGCCTTAATTACTTATGTTTTAATATAAATTATTTTTCTGAAATCCATTCTTTATTAATTAATTTATAATTAATAAATTTATTATTAATTATAAATTTGTTCTAGAATAATAAAGAATTATTAATATAATTATTTATTATTTTTTTTTAAATCACTTTTTAAGCAAATTCTGTCTGAAAATTTAAATGTTTTTTTTTGTTGCCAAAACTGGAAAATATAATAGTTATATAATTATTACGCATGTAAAGTTTTGAATTCTATATAAGTTGTCACTATCAATTTATTCGCATTTGATATTTGATATTTATTCACATTTGATTATATATATTGAAAAAATTGAATTTAGATTTGTGCTTCATTTCCTGACCATGTGTGTTTGAACATTGTAAAATATATTTAATCTTCTAAATTCACAAATTTTGTTTAAATAAAAAACAAGTTTGCTCTCGTAAATCTAATTACATCAACAGTATTCATTTTATTTTTATTTTCATTGTTAGGCTATTTTTAATTTACATCACTGAACATTGGCTCGACTCCTGCCAATTAGGCTTACAGTGGAATGGTGAAGGCAATGAAAATATAAATAAAGTATTCTAGCCTTTGTATTAGAAAAAAGACTTTTATTATCCACTTCCATTTAATGAGCAATCACTGTTATCAATGAAGAAATCCCATATAATCTAATATAGAACTCGTGAAACGTAATTTAGATGACAAAACCATAAAACAACTCGCTTCGTTTTATAAATTCTATAGAATAATAAAAGATGTACTACATTATTTATTAATTGAAATAAACATTTCTCAAGTTAATGTTTAATTAATTTGAAGGCATTCGCAATATAATATTTCGTAGCAGTTTCTTAAATTTTGAAGAATTTGTTATATGAAATAAGTTATTGAATATTCACCGCTACATTCATTTAATTCAAGTCAAAGTGATGCAATTCGAACAATAATAAATATTTAATAAAAAAAAACATTTCAAGGTAGTTGGGTAATACATTTCATTTTTATATTGCTTTTACATTATAATTAAATAAAAAATTTTAATCAGTTCGTATCTGATGCTTTTATTACTATGAAACAAATAGACTGAAAATAATTTAATTATTGATTTATTGCTATTAAAAATGCTTCTTCTTTATTTGAGAGCTGTTGTAAAAATCTTATTTAAAAT
Organism: Trichonephila clavata; assembly: GCA_019973975.1. Classification (NCBI taxonomy): domain Eukaryota; kingdom Metazoa; phylum Arthropoda; class Arachnida; order Araneae; family Nephilidae; genus Trichonephila; species Trichonephila clavata. Next base: position 63,093 of record BMAO01014880.1, read on the forward strand.
ATTATTTAATAAAAGACTACATAACAGTAAGTGTTTGAAGTCTCTAGTTTCGTATGAGGACATCACACACTCAAGCCATATACTCTGAGCAACATGTCTTGAGTTCAAGTCCATATTTCACCAAAAGGCTTTGTGTGGTATAACTGGGACTGTTAGACGTTTAACCAGTCATGGTTCTACAATCTTCCTTTGTATGTTGATAAAATTAAGTCATCATCGCACAGTTTTCACTTTGGTTATAAATATTTCAATGATAAACGAAACTTTGCGTCTATGCACTAGAGAAAATTTCAGGGGTAATATTCATAGGTAAAACTTTTGAGCAAATGTTAATTAGACTCTGCTGCTTGGATTAATGTAATTCTAGAACAGTATGATAATTTTTGGCAAAGACCAAGTAATTCATACCATGGTAACGTTATTAGCCACCTTGAAACGAGCCGAAGTTAAAGACTAGCTAAAAAATGAAGAGATATTGTAAAATTCAATAATTTTTATTTACTCATCTCAATAACTTAGTGGTCAATATGAAATAGGAGCACAATGACTTAAAAACTTAAAACAAATTAATAAATGTTAACTTAACTTTAAAAGACAGCTAAAGCACACAACTAAGCAGGTTCCGACTCTAAAGGTAGTCTGAACATGAGCATATTTTAAATGACCTTACATTTAATACACCAGTTTTCTTCTATCTCTCACACTATCTAACCAAACATATAATTAAGTTACTTTTTTCCCTTACACAATTTCAATATGATGCTGTATAATTATAATCTCGTTTCTCTCATTTCTCACTTCAGATCTCTTTAAATAGATAGCTTAATTGCCATATATTTTCGTGTATAAGCCGAAAGTGCATTTTTTCCTCAAACATTTACCTAAAATTCGAAACCCGTGTAAGGCCAAAAAAAAAAAAGTCTTGCTATTTTCCTATTTTCAAACATATTTATATGAGGTCTAAAATTTTTTCAAATGGGAAGAATACTTTTCAATCAAATTTTGTAAAGTAAAACACCAGACGCCAACAACGGTAGTTTTATTTCTGATAACTCTACCTTTGAAGCTAACAAATTATCTTCGTTCATCTATACTAACGATATCTATTTAATGCATTATCTGTGCCATTTTTGTTGCTGTTAGGAAAATAAATGGAAAGAGAAATTCTTAAACGGTACTTGATCACCAACCTATGTTCCTGCCCTGGAGGAGAAACTAGCAGCATAAGGATCACATGCATTCAGATATCCCACTGTGTGAATGTGAATTTTACATTCAGAATCCCGTATTCTGACACTGAAGGATTTATGGGATCTTTTTCCTTATAGAATAAAACATTCAAAGCACTCTAAAAGTTAAGAAATTAAAACGTCTTGTGCATGGGCAATGAAAATTGTTTTTTTTTAAAGTTTTATTCCAAGATTAGCAGGTCCATTTATAAGTCGACCCCCATATTTTAACATGAAAAAGAAGTTCTCGTCTTATACATGGAAATATACGGGCCAAGCAAGGTTCCTTCACAAGGCAAGGTTCTACAATCATGCTATCAATAAAATAGATTCCCCAGAAGGTAATTGAAAACGCGTGAGAACCTGTTTCAACTATGTTTGCCATTATAGTATGAAACAAGAATCTTCGTTTCAAATTATATATTTTTATGGAAAATATTACGATATTAATTGCAATAAAATTTAATTAGCACATTTTTTTTAAAAAAATTTAATTTTCCTAGGATAAGTTTTATTTTAAAAATTAATGTATTCCATTTTATTTAAAACAATCCTGTAAGACAAATAAAAATCTGAAATCATCCATAAAAAATGTTAATTTTTAAAACTACATATTCAGAAAAAAATTCATTGCTATTCAATTAATCAAATGATTATTATTTGGAAGCTCAAAAAATATCAGTAAGATTTCATCGTTTAATCGTCTAATTTCAAAAATGTTTTTTAATTAGAGGTTTTTTAAGGGGGTCACTTCACCCAGCATTTTTCCTATCTCTGTAATGTTAAAAATGACCAAACGTAAGGAACATTTTTGAAAAATTGACCTGTTGTACAGTCAAGAATTTTTTTTGTAGATTTATTACACTGTTTTTATTATTTTAATGATAGTTTTTTTTTAAATTTTGATTAGTTTTTTTTTTTAAATTCATACGTGGACTAACACATTAAAAATTTTAAAACGTTGAAAATTCTTGTACATTTTAACCCATAATTTTTTTTGAATAATTTTTTTGACAAAATCTCTCATTAAAATATTTATTTGTATATTATTAATATATGTGTAAAGTTTCAAAGCTATTAAACAAGTAGTTTTTTCAAAAATGTTCCTTTTGTGTTGAAATTTACACTTTTGAGAAATAGTGATTTAAAGTAAAAACTTACCATTAACTAAAACATACCAGAGCCATAACTTGAATTGCTGGGATCTCCTGCAAGATCATCTTATCTACATTTTAAATGTCTGTTTTTAATTCTGGCTTCTTTTGTTCTTTGTAAAACTGCCTACCTTACTTTCCTTATATGTGCATGATCTGCTGCATTTTTCCTCTATCTCCGTAATGTTGAAAATGACCAAACATAAAGAACATTTTTGAAAAATTGTTCAGTTGTACAGTCATGAAATTTTTTTGCAGATTTATTACACTGTTTTTATTATTTTAATGAGAGCTTTTTTTCAAATTTTGAATAGTTTTTTTTTTTTTTTAAAAATTGACATGTCGACTAACACATCAAAAATTTTAAAACGTTGAAAAATTTTGTACATTTGTACCCATAAATATTTTTTGAATAATTTTTTTGACAAAATATCTCATTAAAATATTTATTTGTATAATATTAATATATGTGTAAAATTTCAAAGCTATTAAATAAGTAGTTTTTCAAAAATGTTCCTTTTGTGTTGAAATTTACATTTTTGAGAAATAGTAATTTTAAGTAAAAATTTACCATTAACTAAT
>BMAO01014881.1:0-17159 GCA_019973975.1 Trichonephila clavata
AAAAAAAATTCATACGCAACGATTTAGAAATAATTTTCATAAAAACGCATCAGTTTCAAACCATTTTTTAAAAATATCGTAAAAAATAGAAAATTTCGTTATTTTGAAGAAAAAAAATTATACCGTATCGTGGCGAAATAAATGATCTTTCCGATTCTGTAATTATTTTTGTGTCTAATTTCATTAATAAAAATTGGATGGCAATTTTAAGATGGTGGAAAAAATCGGATCACTGCTCGGCCGAAACGGAATGGAAGTTCTGCCAAGTAAACAACCCGCAGGAGTAAAACAATTAGGCGTTTTAAGGTTTTTAATTAATATCTTTTTAACTAATTGCAATATCGGAATGAAAAATAGTTTACATCCTATTCTCATACCTACTGAATATACGCACAAATTTTATTAGAATCGATCTAGCCGTTTCGGAGGAGTTTGGTTATAAACACTGTGACAGGAGAATTTTATATATTAGATTAATTATAAACTCTTATTTGTTGATTTTAAGTTATCTTTGTTTTTAATATCATATGCTACAACGAATATACAGCAACAATAAAAAAAGTTATTTTAAGTTTATACTGAACGGCAAACTTATTTTATCAGAACATTATAACTTAAAAAGACAAATTTGCTTTAAAATAAAAGTCTAACTTAACTTCTTTGCCTTTTTTAGACATAATTCTAATTATGAAGCTTAACGTATGATATGTAATAATTTTGAATTTCGTGTTGGTAATGGAAGGCATCACAAACGAGTTAAGAAAAGTTCCAGAAAGATAGGCAAATTAACTAGTACTTATAGTTAAAGTGAAATACAAGGTGCATATTTCCATTTTTAGGTAATTTTCAAAATAGATTACTCATCTGTATTGGAGGTTATGAAGACAATATCGTAATAGTCAACTGAAAATAAATTTGCCGGAATAAACCATTATTGAACCAAAAACTCGAGCATCGCGTGTGGTCCTTGTTATTTATTTTCAATAAATTTCTTTTATTTTTGTCAAGATAACAGGAAAATTATGTGTTTCGCTCCGTCAAAAATGTGTTTAAAAATGTTACATTACAGTTTCTGGTAAAAATCTAAAAAGTCAGACGGCAAATTGTTCTATAGTGATTCACAATGTTGTCGAAATCAAGTTTTCTAGCACAAAATTCCAAGTATGCTATCGTGAAAGTAAGCTGTAAGGGGGGGGGGGGGGGGAAGAGCCAAGAATATAAAAACCTTCATCAGTTATTACGAAGAAACAAAGCATTCGATGTAGGACATGGAATAAATAGTGGTCAATAAATGTTTTTCAGCAGAATTCCTTGACAAAATGAGTTTTTGTGGTGTCGCACTAAACAATTTCTTCATTACCATCATGAACCGATTGATCACGATTTCTATTGAATCCCCAAAGGAAACAAAAGGACAACAAAACTGATGCGTTATTTTACGATCACGATCCTTTAAATGGTTGGAAAATAAATACAGATGTTTCATCAAATTCTATTGTTAAATTTTCCAGTTTAGCGACACCTCAACTGTGTATCCAGCCTCATGGGGAATAACATTTTTACATTGACAAAAAATTATTTATTAACTTTACTACAACTGCTATATTTAGATAAATGTGAAATCAAAATTATTTATATACATTTAAGGATTCAGTCAAATGTATTCATGAACTCTTAGATATACTAATGCTTAAGGAATTTTCATTACCTTGTTTCAAACTAAAATACTATTAAATTAACTTAATGTATCCTACCTAATTAAAATATAGATTTTATGTATTTACTTTTAAACAATTTATTGAAAAAAATGGTTTCATAATCATTTTTTAAAGAAATGTGTTTAGTTTTCCAACATTTGAATATTTAGCAGTAATTTAAAAAGGAAGTCTGTTCTTCACGATGTATTTTATCACACAATCAAATTAATAAATAGTTTAAATTTCTGAAAGAATTTAAAGTGAACGATATTAATACACAATTCAAGAATTCCATATAGCGGTTAACAACATAAGCAAATGTGGCATTATAAAGTACACAATTTGGGAGAATAATAATCGTATATACAATTAAGCAAATAAATAACCTTTAATGATCATAAAGATTTATTGTTAGCCATCGGAATTGAAATAAAATAAAAAAAAGCCGTATTTGTTGTACGCTGACTTCCAAACTTGAACTGGTGTCTAATTTACCATGAACCAAAATAAAATAAAAAGAAACGGTTCACTTTAAGAATGGAATTCTCCCACTGAAGAGCTATTAAGAAGTCGTTGGAAAAAATTGTTCATTCAATACTAATTCTTGGCCTAGTTTCTTACGCGAGAGATAAAAAGAAAAGAGAAAATCTCTCGGATTTTTTAAATCTCTCAACGATCTATAGATTACAAAAATTCGACCAGTAAAAAAACTTTTTTTCTGTTCTCAAAAAGTTTGATAGTCAGCCGACAAAGGCAAATAACCTTACTTTGATAAAACAATTTTATTTTTTAGATTTTCATATGATGAGCGAATTATTTATAGATGTATAGCGAGGAAAATTGGAGCATTACCGGCTCAACAATCGTACTGAGTATATAGTACACACGCGTGTGGACTTAAGCAATCGAGTTGTTTTCCTGTTAAAAAAGGAGGAAAAATTTTGAGCCTGCGAAAGTAATTCTCGCGGGAAATATTCTAATGCATCTCAGTTTAGTTTGTGAGGTAAAGTTTTAAATATGTAAGAAAATGACGTTTGAAGATTATTTGAGTCTATAATTATGAAAAACAGAAATCTAATAAAGACTAATCCTATACTTTCCTCGCGATTTAACTTAGGATTTTTAATTAATGTATTGAGTTCGCCTAAACTGTAAAATCTTCGAATAATTTATGCCTTTTCTGCAGCGTCCATTTGTTTAAAAATATCGTTTTTGCCATTACTTGAATACAAATTTGGATTTTATTTATAAACTACTTCACTTACCTTATAAAGAACAATACAAGATTGACCTTACACATGTAATTGACAAATGCTTTTAGTACCTGCCGCAAGGAGCACGGAGGAATATGCAAGGATGGCCTTGAAATAAATTTTCTTAAGAAACCCATGCAGTCATTTATCATTTTTTTTAATTTATCATCGAAAATTTATTAATTTGTTTCGTAATTTTACAGTGCCTGTTGCATCATTTCCCGCTAGACGAGATTCATTAGGCAAATTATGATTGTTCAAAACAATACTTCGCAATTTTCCAGCGCATCTTAAGATGAACGAGTAAGATAAAATTAAAAATTTCCATATTTAACTCCGAAATTAAAAATTATCTTTCTGCTCATAGCTGACGTTTGCTTCCTAGTTTATATATATAACACCGTTTGTCATTATTTCGTCTTTCACAATATAACAACGCCTTTCGTCAAATAAAACGCATGTATACAAGTAAATAAATTACTTGTTCAACAATATTCCAATTAAATAATCACACAAAACATTTTTTTTAAACGGATTTCATAATCATGAACTAGAATCGAACGACGACGAAGCTGGTTCTGCAAACTCTCGAATTCCACGCAGTTTTAAAAAAATTTGAAATCCTTTTTTCTTCGTTCAAATAGGCCGCATTTTGGCAACAGCCCTTGCAGACACGGCAAGTTTCCCCAATGAGAGAGCCATGTCATTGGTGACGCCCGCTACCAAATTTTTGGTGCTTGAATTTATTCATTTCAAAGTATAGTTGGATGCTAAATATTACCGTGAGTACTAGAGCCTGATTGACACTCAAAGGATCTTTTACATGGCACATAATCACGTGAAATGCGTGTCTACAATTTTCACATCCAGAAAACATTTAGACTCCTGCCGGGAGTGAACCCGCGACCATAGGCTTTCGAGGCGGGCACGCTACTTCCAAACCACCGTGACGACAAAGTGAAGTTCAAATCTACACACCACAATCATTGATTATATTAAAACTTCTTCTCCCGCTAGTTTTTAGGCCGCCATTCTAACTGTCCACTTGGAGTGATTTAGTTTATACAGAAGCTAGAAAATTTCAGTGGATAATTAGGAATTCAATCAGTGATCCACTTAAGAAAAAATATGTAACTTTGATAACGATAATTTAATCCCTATTTCATTCTCTAAATTTGCAAACTGTTTCTAGTATAAAACTATGCTCAATATGTAGTAAAATCTGTTATACTGTGTTGGAATCACAGATTGAAATTGAGACTTCGTAGTAAATTGATTCTGCCACGAAGCTCAGTACTTTTTTGATGAATTTACCTATAAATATTAAACATATTTTATTTAGAACACAGGATATCTGTTTCTCCCTTTAAAATAAGCGTTTGAGTAAAACGAAAGTTTAAAAGCTGCGAATTGGTGATGAACATGTGCTACAAACACAATTTTTATTCAAAAATTGAGGTAATGGTTAAAATGTTATAAATTTGACGAATCATTAAACTTTAAACCGCGCGCGTTTTTTTTCCTTCCTGTTGAACTCTGTTCTATGCAGTTTTAAAAGCACACTAAAGCTAACATCTTATTTTACTAGAAAATTTGAGCTTAAAATTCTTATTTAAGTCTTATTTAAAAATTATTCGATTATATATATTCTCAGTTACATTAATTTTTATTTTAACATTCATTGCTAAGACGCAAAAGCAGTAATTTATTAATTTTTAGAAAGCGAGATTACAAACTTTCAAATTTAGTAAAGAGAAAAACTAAATTTGTTAATTAGAGAATCCTAATATAAAGAGAACCGAATTTTTGTTAAGATATATATAATGAGTTTTTATCATTAAACTTGTGAAGTAATGCTTTAAGGACTGTCAAAAATTATCGCCATTTTTATAAGCTGTTCGCAAAGTGAGTGAGAGTTATACACTCATTACCATAAAAATTTGCGCACCATGAAATAATTGTAGGATCGTAACGAAACTTGGCATGAAGGTACACGTCGGGTAGATATGCAAATCATTAGAAATGCAGCGTGATATTGCGCATTGCCACTAGACAGCGTTGAGCTTCGTTCTCCTTGGGGTATAAAACAGGTAAGCAGAGCTTGTTGAGTGTACTTGATCTTTTGCAAACGAAACGCTGAGGTAGACATACCGTTACGCTGCCATCGAAGACAATATGAGCAGCTGTTGACAGTGAGCAGATGTTGGGACCAATGGTCATTTACACTGTGATCAAGCTCAGGACGCCCTCGAATGACCAAACGTCGAGAAGTCTGTCACATCATACGACACACACGCGTAGAGCCAACTGCTTCATTGGCGGCTGTCCAGACACGGGCAACACCTTTATTACGGGCCCATGTGTCTTCCCGAACCATCGCAAAGTGCCTGGCTGAAGGACATCTGGTATCGTGGTGCCTATTAAGTGTGCTGCCAACGACACCCTTACGAACCTCGTTATTTTGAGCTTCGGTCAAATGACGAGGACGACCCTGAGCCTACACCCTCATTCTAAACTACCACACTATACAAACGGAAGTAGTCACGGCTGATTAAACGTGTTTCGGTCCCCTCTACACAGCGAAACTTCAACGGCAATATGACTCCCACCCACGACACGCCGGCCACGAATTGTAAACAAAGAGGACAAGATAAAAAAGAAGGAAATGAAAACAGAATAATATATAAAAATAACATTGTCTTTTCTCAACACTTTAAAAAATCACTACCCTCTAGGCAATGAAATACTTTTCTCTCAATATAAAAAAAAAAATTTCAACAATAAAATGTCAGCAGAATTAAATGAATGCTTAACAATGAGGTGCAGAACCATGAAAATGGGTTGGAAGACACGCGCTGGTGAGTCACAGTCTCAGCAAAAGATTCATCGGCTTAAGTTTTTTCTTCGAGATTTCTCTCGAAAGAATCCTTTGAATAATCGATTGCCGCTCATTAGGGTCTTCTAATCGGATTAGAAATCGGATTTGGTCGCCTTTCCTATTGAAGAAAACGTCGCTCTTTCTTTTTATCTGATCTCGGGAAACTTATAAAAAAAGGATCAACGGTATTAGGAAAATAACAAAAGTGGACTTCTCGATTCAGACGAGAAATCTCTCTCCGAAAAGTGTCGAATATAATCATTTATTCGGGAAACAGCTGTCAGGTATATATCTTCATTTTGTATCGAAATTAAAGCTCACTGTGAAGATACATTGTTATTCGTGTCGAGATAATGAAATAGACATTGTATTTTATAAAACTCTTAAATCTGAAATGTATTTAAGATAAGTTTTAGTCTTAATTCATAAGTATATTTGGAAGATTTTTGTGGTTGATTTCTGTCAAACATCAAATAAAAAAAATAATCAGAGGATTTTCTGTTCTTTTTTCACATCTATAAGTAAATTCTTATTCTTAATCTTAAACAAGAAGGAATGTTATTTCGGGAATGAAAGTACTTCCAATACACTTTCCCGTCTTAATTCTTTTTCATACGCTAAGGTAATCTCGATTTTTTCTACTAGCCAGTAAAATAACGTTTTATAATTCAGATCCGGGGAATATAAATTTTTTCTGGAATAAATAGTACCGGACTATTTCTGTAGAATTATGTGAAACTTTAAAATCATTACTCAATTTATATGTGTATCTTCGTGTGTTAGGATAAAAAACATACAGTCGACTCTCGATAATTCAAACCTTCGATAGTTCGAACCTCTCGATAATTCGAAGTATATGCTCAGTCCCTAGTAAAACTCTTGATATTTCAAACTAAAACAATACGTTTTGGTATACTCAATATTTCGAAGCAAAATCTGTGGCTGTTCAGACAACAACAAGCTGTAATTCGAATATATCATACAACTCTCGACAACTTGAACACTCTCTATCATGGGCAGTCCTGTAATAAACATAGGTTGGAGCTTGCAATTTTTGCGTTGTGTTGTCTTTATGTGGTCTCCCCTGTAACGTAGCCCCTTCGATAACCATCTGTCTGCTACTCCTTCGTGTTTTCTGGTTCCTCAGGTGAAAAGACACTTTTTTTTTGTTTTCATTCCTTTAAGTAGACTATAGACCAACCTCACCTGTTTTTAAACGAGATATGGACGGGTGACACGTGACCTTTACTACACAAGTGTTCTGAAAGGATGGTCTTCTATGGTGAAGGAATGCGTTGGATTGTGTATGAATGCGTTCTTTTAATACATAACTTTTATCTTCTGTATAATATTCAAACTGTGTGCTATGTACTTTTTAAAATAATTTTATACATATGCACACAATTGTTTTATTCTATAGTTTCAAATTTAAATGTGTTAGAAAAAAAAATTAATCTTCGTGTATTTTTGGAGGTTTTTTTTTTACCCTCTAGGGGGGATAATTCGAAGCTTTTCATTGGTCCCTCCAGCTTCGAATTATCGAGAGGTGACTGTATATATAAATTCATTCGAATATAAAATATTTTAGTTTTGAGATGAATTGATTTGTGCACTAATACACACAGCTACAGATACACTAGGAACACAATTAGGAGATCAATTTTCCCAGAGGAATTGTTTGAAAATCCGATCAAGAGTCTGACTAAAGTAAACTCCATACACAAAGATCCAGAGCAGCGTTTCTCAAAGTGTGGGGCACGTCGCCCTAGGGGGGCGAGATAACCCTACGTGAGGAGCGCGGGCATATCGAAAAGACGAAAATGAAACATTCAAGGAAAATACTAATTTACTGAAAGAAAACAAAGCAGAATACAATCTGACAATATAAAACACAAATACACATTTACACCGATATATTACACTTACAAATGTATCAGTACTGCACAATGTATTTGAAAAAAATTTAGCAATCTTAAACTTTTGTTCTTAATTTAGTATTAACTAGCGACTTCCATGGGCTTGTCTTGCAGAGCAGTTTTTCCAAAGGAAAATTTAATACAATTGATACTCTAAAAGTTTTTTTTCTTCTATATTTAGCTGAGATTTTTTTGTCTTCAAAGTAACCACGGCAGAAAAGTTCGGTTTCACAAAGGTAGGATGTTGGAAATAGATGATTAGACTTTATCAATGGAGGATTGAGATAATAAATATTTAATTAAAAATTATTTTGCAATTTGTTCCAATACTTAATACTCTCTCTCTCTCTCTTATCCTGTTTCTTAAATATAACTTACATAAAATATCTATTACTTAAGAATAACATATACAAAGTTTAATACTTATCTAAATAATTTGTACGGGTTATAATTAAGGCCGCATTGTAGCTTCAGTGTCACCGTACATTATTATTGAATTCAATACATTGTTATTGTATGGGAGGGGATGGGCTTAAAATTATGATTGAAAATTGGGTCGCAAATATAGAAAGTTTGAAAAGAATTGTTCTAGAGAAAGATTTTTTGTAATATTGAGCAAATAATAGATTTCTTAAATTTGAGAATTTAAAATTCAAAATTTTATTTGGATAGAAGAGTTTGAACTTAAGTGATAAGTGCTTGAAAAATATTTTTCATGGTGAAAAAAACAACCAATTAAAAGGGACAAAATTATGGAAAACGATAAAATTCGATACAATTATTTGAACCCAAAATCTCAATATCTAAAAATACAAACCGTTCTTTTGTATCTAATTGGTCCCTGAAACATATACAATTGCAGAAAAATTTCTAGCAATTATTTCAAAAGTAGTGTTTGTAAATAATTATTTATAGAGAAGATGTATATTAGCATATATATTATGTTGATAAGCACACTGTGTTTCTTTAAAAGTTTTTTCAGCGATGGTTGTATTTCTGCACACTTAATTTTTTTTTTAAAGTTTTGACCATTCAAACTCCCCTCCTTTTAAAATAAGATATACAAGATTGACGTCTTTATGAGTGATTTTTACAAATGGTCAAAAGTTTGAAAATACACGGAGTTGATGCTCACTTAACCAAATCTGAACGCCCTCCTACACATACTGATAAAAATCCAACTCTTGTCCAAATAAATGCATACGAAATAGAAAATTGCACAAAATCAAGAATAAACACTATATGATAGCTTCTCTCGCAATCAGTGGCGTAACGCACATCCCGCATTGCAGGGAAGCAGAGCTCTAAGGGGTCCATAGCCTGACTTTGCAGGGGGAGCCCTAATATTCTCCGTTACGCCACTGCTTGCAATAGAGAATTTTGCCTTCACCCAAGTCAGTTTTCACAATGGTCAGATATTTGAAACTGAAAGCTTCAATCTTGATGTACATTAAAATTAATGAAAGTAGATGACCGTGGCTGTCACTACAGAGCAAAATAGATGAAAATGCTTAATTCCTGTTTTCAAATATACTTTTTTTGTCAACAATCCTTGGACAACTATATAATTCCAGAACATTTGTATGCAGTGACAACAAACTGAATTTAAAACTAACTGGAAGGGAAAAAAAATCTTTGATTTAACCAAACTTTAGTTTACAAAGAAGTATGCGACTTGATTACTAAATTCAAGATAAAATGTCTCAAGCTGTGTTTTTTCACTAAAAAATAAAAAAAAGAGGATTGTGGTCCTTTGTGTGATACAGCATCTTATATTATTCTTCGAAGGCAATTCAAACGGATTTTCGTGTGTTGATCCTTTTAATTATACCCTCTTTAACCTTTCTTCTCACGCATACAAGGTCATACAAACGTGATTCTGAAGAAGGGAGGGAGGAAGTAGTTAAAAAAAATGGATATCATTCTAGTTTCACCAGCGGGACATTTTTCAAATTTCTTTTCCAACGCACGTGATTTTTTTGCATTTCCTCGCCGTTCTGCATAATCAGGTGAATGTTTCGGAGGATGCGTCCCTTCTCATTATTCATCCCATTACATTTCGAATCTTTTTCTTCGCACGTGCACAAGGTCGGAGATGAAAAACAAAGAAAAGGATCTTCTTTTTGAGGAATGAAGGTCGACCGGGTGTTTATAAATCAGCCCCCGGCCAAAAGAATTTAGGTTAAACATCTGTCTGCGCTTCGTACCCAATTGCTTTTGAATCTTTATCGCACACAAAAGCTTTCACTCAAATTTCAGATGACCGATTTTTCAAATGAGGTATTTTTCGAAACATCACCAGAAATATCACCAACAATACCTTCGATTCAGTTTTTATGAAGTTAAATCCTTCTAAAGGCTGTCTTAGGTTCATGGTTAAAGAACAGGACTCGTATTTGAAATATTTTTTCAGATTTTTTTAAAGAACTCCCTGAAACATTAATATTATACTCTAGATTTGCTATACCACAGAAAACAGCACATCGAACTTTTCATTTTTAACCGAGTTGATACATTCTTTTTTGGTTTAAAATGTGTTTTGCATTTTTTTTCCTATACCGTAATGCTAAATGAGTTATACCCTTACGCGTTAAAATGAAGGGAAAAAAAATAATAAAAAGGTATTCATGAAATATTTTTAAAGTTTAAAAACGCAATATTATTAACAGATGCATGAACTATAATGTTGCGTGAGTGAATATCAACGACGCACTAATCAGCTATACGAGGGCTTTTGGCGATGGACCTCGTAATTTTGAACCATGGTCAAGTGACAAGGACGACATCCTGAGCTGGCATCTCCCCTCTCCTAATTACCACACCACACCAACTGGAGGACGTTTGAGCTCTCGACAGATTTAACGTGCATCTCTCCTCTACACAGCGGGTCTTTAGTGGTACTGGGCTCGAACTCATGACACGATCCGATACTTGACCACTAGGCTACCCGCAACCCCATTATAATGTCGCACATTTTCGTGAAAATTAAAACATTTTTCTGTTTGTTTTTCGTGAGCTGAATAAATGGGCTGAATTTTAACATTTCTTCGCAGCCAGCTGAAAGAAACTATTTTCCGCCTCTCTCATACTTAAAAAGCATGAGTTAAAAATTGACAATTTGCTGTTAAAAAAATTCTTTGCCAAATAAAGCATTGAAATTTCGCACAATACACTGAAAAAAAAAAAAGAACATTTAAAGTATTTCATATAAACAATCAAATTGATTGTCCCCTCCTCCTTTCGACTGCTGCACCCTTGAGCCGTGGCCTGGTTGGTTGACCTTATGGGGCATCCAACCCTGCTTCAGTGGCTCAGATTCCCCCCCCCTCCCCTCAATATTCTGGACCCTTAATCACCGAGCGATATTCCATAAAATCCCAAAAATATGAATTCGTTTCAATGATCAGAAAACAATTATAATTCAGGATGGGATTATATGAGAACGTGAAAGACGTTTTGTTCGGAAAGCTGTTATAATATTAATGAATTACAATCATTAAACATAACCAGATAGGATTAATTTTTTTAGAAAAAAAGGGAGGGGGGGGGATGAAGGAGAGAGAATTTTAAATATTTTTCGGTATGATTTGAGACTACTCTAAAATTTCATTCGAAATCCGTACTTCCGTATAAAAAACTGCTATCGATTTGTGAATAGTTGTTTATATTTTTAAAAAGAAACAAGCATATCTTGTCGCACGCAGAATCATAACACTATTTACCTTGGATCGGTTTCAAAAATAATTATTACACACAAGGTTTCCCGCGATGTAGGAAAGATATCAGTCAAGAAGCGTAAAGATGTTACTGCTAACCTTGTTTTCTTTATAAATGCTTTATTTCAAAATAAGTTTACATGGTTTAAAAATTATTTTCAGACCACGTTACTTTGAACTTTGTTTACTCGGTCGTAGCAGACTTTCGATTCAAACAAACTTGTTTGCTCCATAAGAAACATTTTCCCAATGACATAAAAGAAGTAGCATTCTAAAGAAATAATTATGCGTAGAAAATACAAAAGAATATATTGAAGGATTTTTTTCCCCTTTTATTTTTAGAAGAATAGGTTGATTCAAATTTTTATAACATAGAAAACAGAAGTACAGTAAAGATTTCTTGAAATTAATAAAAACGTGGAAACATTTAATATTATTTGGAATTCAAACGATCTCGCAGCACCCTCTTTGCTAAAGACGAGGAGCTTATGAAGACCGTCCTCAATATAAGCGCATGGAATATATCTGACAATCTCATAAAGAACCATTTTGCTGTTTATTTTGCTTCGGAGACCTACATTCCCCGTGGACAAGCCTTTGCTTCCCTTCGTAAACAGCATTTTCTTTGTGATCGTTTGCGTCCGAAAACGATCTATCTGGAGAATGTGAAAAGTAAAAAATAGCAGGCGCGCGCGCACATTATGATTACGGTGGCATCCGACATGCGCAGAAGTGCAATAGAGACTGTCTGCAGCGCATAATCAGAGGCCTAAAAATAAGGTGGCTCTGCACTTCGTCACGGCAGCATGATTTCTGAGAACTTCAGGTCCTTCTCACTCAGCCTCTAGCACAACCTATTTAAATCAGTGTTTATGCGTCTTCGGAATAATAACGTTCCCCCTTACGGAAGCTTTTTTAACTTTAACAACTGTGAAAACAGAGGAAAATTGGAGGTCATAAATATCTGACTTCCGTATCCAGAGTTACTCTTAAAAATGATGTATCCAGCGTATGTCAAGAGTTGTTTCAGTTTTATGAAACTCATTTTCAATGTTTAATTGTGATGTTATAGATTGTTCGGTAATTTTTTTTTTAGCTGTGCACGGAAAATATGTCAAACATTACTGTCCAGTTTGCAAGCCCCCCGCCATCACTGTATTCATAAATTCTTGTAATCTCTTTCAATATCTCTTAAACAGCTTGACGAACATTGGTTTTAAACCTCATATTGAGGAATTCGGTATGCCCCTGAAGCTAGAGAAATTTGCCTTCTCTAGTGAAGATGGAGCCACATATGATTTCTGTGAGAAAATCTTTATTTGTATAGTGTGACGACTCGCGCATTACTCGTTGTGCCTTTTTCAAAAATCCCCTCCCCCTCTCCAAGTCTTAATTCCTATTTCTGAGAGCAAATAATTCACACAAGTTATTTACGTCTTAAATTATGAGGGATTTATAGTCCCCGCCTTTTTAGCATGACAAATCGGTAAAATTAGGTGCCTCTTAATTTCCATAATTTTTTTTAAAAAAATTGTATTTAAAGGCCTTATGACACGTACACGTTTGGTGCAATTTTTAGTCCAATTCGTGCAATTTTTACTCCGTTGCCACAACAATGGCTTTAGAACAGCTTTTTGCCAGTGAGCTGAGAAAGTTGCTCCAAATGAAAGTTGTTTGAAATTCCAGCCAATGGAATTTTTCGGCGCCCTACGTCATAAACAAGATAGCGGTAACGATGGTAGCTTCAAATATGGCGTATTATATTTTCATTCGTGTACAATATTTTACGGCGTATAATATTTCAAACAGAATGATGCTCCATTTCTGTTACCCCCATTAACAAAAGCGCGAGCGAAATAAAAGTTTAGCTACACGAGGGCTTTTGGCGACGGATCTCGTAATTTTGAACCATGGTCAAGTGACGAGAACGACACCTAAGCTGTCACCCCCCCTCTCCTAACTTCTACACAACGGGAGGACGTTTAAGCTCTCGACAGATTTAACGTGCATCACTCCTCTACACGGCGGGTCTTCAGAGGCACTAGGCTCGAAATCATGACATGCGCTCCACGAGTCCGTTACCTTGGCCACTAGGCTACCGTGGCCACACCACGCTAACGTGAGGACTTCGAGCCTCATGCATCAGCCCCTCTACAGTGGCTTAAGACTTGAACCCCCAATTGGAGGCAGAATTAAGAGTTCGCGACCAAGATCTCTCGTATACGGAGACCACATTAATGCTTTCCATAAAATATTATGCAGAAAGCAAATACGGAAACATACCTTTTTATATCTACTTTATTACTTTTAATTTCTCTAAATAAAATTTGAATCAAATTGAAATCAAGAAACAGAAACATGCTATTCAAAAACAAATGTTGCTGAATTTATTAGTAAAAAGAAAAAAACGTTTCACACTAATAATTCACTCTATATTTAATAACCTTAAATGTATAAAAACTGCTTCATTCTGCACTTTTTCGCGCGTATAGTTTCCTTTCTCCTTTTTTTTAAACTCGTATCAAAGGTTTCGGGGGGGGGGGGGGAATCGAGAATTTTCAGTTTCATGGATTCAAAATTTCGCGGAGTGTATTATCAATTTTTCATCACACTTTATCAAGAGTTTATTCTGCACGGAAGACGATGGTGAAATTTGATTGCGAAGGATAGATGCGTGTTTTGCTGGTGTTGCACGGTTTATCAATAGAGTTTACTTTTGAATAATAAATAACATTTGCTGTTATTCACACTAAATAATTCACATGCTACGTTCCGTACCTTCCAACATGTTGCAAGAATATTTTATATATAGAAAACGGTCCAGTTTATCTAGATCATTGGTTCCCAACCTTTTTTGATCTAGCGCCCACTTTTCTACAGTGAATGCTTCGATACCGCCCCCTCCCACTCTGGGGGAATAAAAGTGTAATTAATGCATGGTGGAAACAAGAATTTTAAAACATATCCTATGACTAATAGAATATATTTTTTAATTTAATTTTTCTAAAGCTCAATTTTTTTATTTGCGAATCTGAAATAGCTGTTGTCACAAATATAATTAACTGTGCAACATTATATATTTTAGTCATAGATAGGATAGTGTTGGAATTGAAACACTACTGAATTTCTTCATTTCAAAGAGGGGAATAAAAGTTTTAGCTTACCTGTTATAAAGACAGGCAGAGGTTTTGATGATACGAAAATAAATATAAATTGACAGTTTCAGCCTTTAAAGAATTACGCGTTAATTCCTGATTAACATATTTTATGTTTCTTTGATAATATTCGTTATGAAATCCAGTGGACAAAACATTTTTCCTACTGCTCACAGACAAAGACAACACGTGCACTACAGAAATTAAAATTTACTATATCATTCGGTTTAATGTAGGTCTGAATTTAATTAAATATTTAGGTTTTTCATCCACTTCCCGAACTACCGAAATGTGTGAATTTTCGTACATGTAAAATAGAAATGATTTGAATACATGCAATCAACATAAGGTAAACAGCATTAAAGTTTACTTTTGTTAGTAATAATCAGAGTGTTTTCTTAGTCTTTTTTAGACTATTATTTGGTTAATCTGCCCAAGCCCCTCCGTGCCATCTCAACGCCTTCTAATTTTCTCTGGGTTTCTTACCGCCCCCCTGAAAGTCTCAAACGCCCACAAGGGGGCGTTATCACCCACGTTGAGAACCTATGATCTAGATTATAATGATCCAAGCATTTATTTTTTATTTTAATTATCACTGCTTGCTACCAATTGCCATGAAAATAGGCAGCGAAAAATTTAGATGGTGTGGGAATTTGAGAATTTGTGCGAACTCTGATGCCTTCCTCTCCCTTGACCAATATTTAAAACTAATAGGTTTGTCTCAATAATCCTTGTTCCTTGATTAACAGTTATTAACGTTCTTTTGAAGCAGTACGTTTTTTATAGCTTTAAAATAACACCGGTAAAAAAAAAAGTTTTTTTGAACACACATGGGTTTTCTTCCAAACTTCCCACTTTGAGTTAAAAATTTGTTATATTTCAAATTTTAAGAGCAAAAGGGAAATTTGAGTTAAATTGAATTTACTCAATTTTAATTTAATAATTTAATTTTCCGAGAGGATAGTTTAATTTGTTGGTTTAAGTATTCAAAAGTATCACGTTGTAAAAAGCTGGAATTATGCATAAAATTTAAATAATTACCGTAAAATCCAAGCGTATAACGCACACTTTGAACACAAAAAACAAGATCAAAATTTATGGGTGTGCGTTATACACCGGGTATAAAAAAGGAAGCTTAAAAAATAAAAACAGAAACAGAAAAAAAAAAATAGATTTCTACATTTATCGAAATACTGTTTTTTTTTTAAAAGAAATTACATCCTTCATTAACTTAAAGAGTTGTAGTTCTAGAAGTATATTATCTTTTTTCTAAAGCTTGGAATAATACCTCGAATAAATGACTTCAAAACACAAGAGCATTACTCATATACATTTTAGGTCTCTTCATAAAAAAGGGGATGCGTGTTGTACGGCGAATAAACCTAAAAATTAAAAATTGCAGCTTGAAAGTATAGGTGTGCGTTGTACGGCGGATTTTACAGTAGTTTTAATCAATTTATTTTTATTAATTATAGTTAAATTATTGTGTTGCCATCTAAAGCAATCGTGTCTATAAAATTTCAGCGCAATTGAGAGCATTAAAATGCAAGGAATAAAAGCTTTTAAAGCTTTGGCCCAGACCATAGCATTGATTAATAGTTGTCCCCAAAATATATATATATATAAATGGCTAAATAATCAGGGATGTTTCCGAATAAGATTAGAAAGAAAAAAAAATTAACACCAATTGATTTGAGGAAAAGAATGCCACTCTGGGGGAACTATTTTCGAAGGGAAATTTCTAATGTGAGAAGCCCGGAAAATCAGCAGGAAAAACCATTCAACAGCAACGAAGCAACTGCTACAGCACACGAGACAATACTACTTTAAATACTGCCTTAATAGCAGCCATAAAAAACAAGGATAAAACTCAGCACTTTCCCCAACAACATAGCTCCCGCGAACGCCCCTCCATGGTTGGCGTATTCTCTTGAATAAACTAATGTTCCGTTATATAAAAGTCATTTTCAAGCCTGACCGACTCATTGTAGCTGTACAGGAAATCAAAGTGGACACACCCGGCTCATATTCGAAAAGCCCACACAATTGCAAGGGTTGTCCAATCATTGTTGACCCCACGCGAGAGATCTCCGTTACATCACCGACAAATAAAATGATGCCAATTTCATGTAATAAAATAGGAACTTCTTCCTTTTCCTGAACGTCTCGACCCACGCTTTGATAGAATCAACGAATTTTTTTGCCAAATTGATTGATATTTATTAAACTCATGCGGCGTAGTTTGCGTCAGCGATTTCGAGATCTTTTTTTAATTTAAGAACTATTTACCAAGTGATCCACCGTGTAGTTTTCGTGTGACGTCACAAAAGCTACACCTACGATGATGATACCATCAGACTACAGGGAAAAACATATATTAATTACATATTCAAATTTCTATTCATTTATTCCAATCAATATTTTTAAGCCTTAATACTTGTAAATTATTGGAAATTCTTGTTTCAGATCCGATAGTTGGAGGTGAGGAGAGGTGATTTTGGGATTTATTGGCGCAAGAGCCGATTTCGGCTATACTGCGCCAAA
>BMAO01014882.1:0-20270 GCA_019973975.1 Trichonephila clavata
ATATACTCAAATTCTCCCTCTCTATGAGTTACTAGTTATTTCCAAATTTATCCTTATCACTCTAATATTTACCAGTTGTATATTCAGATAGCATTCCTCTACACTTCTCTACAGATCGACTTAAATAACAAAGCCGATTTGCATTTTAAGGTCTTTCACATAGCGAGGCTCTTAAATTAAACAACGTCATAAAGAAACCCAGAGGTTAATTTAAGGAGAAATGTGTAGCAACTCTCCGGAATATAAGAGGAAAATAGCGACTTAAAGTTAAATTCTTAAAAATTATGATTTGATAAATTATTTTATTTCATCCATGATTTAATTTATTGCCGCAGAAATTATATTTGGCCTTGGTGAACCAAATAATCGTTTGTTTTCAAATAATCCTGTCCACGAGACATAAATACTTTTTACAAATGTATATATGCCATCCACAAAAATTGTAAAAAAAAAAAAAAAAAAAAAAAAAAAAAAAAAAAACATTTTGGTTGACAAAAAAGGTAACTGAAAACTGAGAAATATTGTTAGAGAATCCCAGAAGTGCGTCTTTCTTGTCTATAAGACAGTCCCCTTGGAAGGGAGTATTCTCAGATACCTATCTCTGAATCACTTATCCCTCGCTTGCCTGAAGAAGATACGATCTTAAGGAGCCCCACTAGAAGCAGACTATATTATAAGCATCGACTAAGTTATATATACAGGATGTTGCCGAATTCGACCGACAAATTCAGAGGGTGATAGTAGGCAGCATGGAGACGACAAATCTCCACAGAACATAGGTCGCAAATTATGTTCAGTCGGGGAAAATCGCGGTAATAGTTGTCCTTTATGCACGATGCAAAAGGATGCACCAGCACATTTTCCGATTGCGGTACGTAACCGTGCTACATATTTCGGGATGTAGATTCGACTTAGCAGATCTGTTCCATGGCTTCCATGCACTCCGAATCTAAATCCCTTGGATTTCCTCTTCAGAGGCAACTTGAAATTCTTTGCGCATGAGACATCAGTGGCAACAGTACAGGATCTCACGGCACGGGTCATCGTCATTTCAGTTGATCTCATCGCCAGCATACGGATTCGTTTGAACGCGTCCGACAAACCTTCGTCCGTCGGTGTCAGCTGTGCTATGGCCTACGCGGTCGAAGCATCGAACAATTCATGTGACAATCACTTGTCGTTGCATTTCTGACGTCGAGCTGCGGTTCGTATTGTAAACATGCTTTACGTCTAATAAATGTATTTCTAACCTTTTATTGCTCCTTTTCATTACACTCTACATCACAGATTCTTAATTCTGCGAATTACTACTACTAAACGTGGTTTATGACCCCATGTTCTACAATGATTTGTCGCGGTATACTGCCTACAACCACAATTTGTCAGTTGAAATTGGCAACATCCTGTTTAAATAGGTGCCACTGTGTTCTCTTAAATTACTTTGTAAAATTATTGTAAATAAATATCAAAGAAAAAAAATTTGGCCTCTAATATATTTTGGATTTTTTCATACCCCATTGTGTGTTTATTCATATATTTTACTATTACTCCAATTCAATTCATTTAAGGTACTTGATTACAAGATATGCAACAGAATGGAGTTATTTGCCTGACTGGTCAGAGATGATCAAACGGGACACCTTTAACTGTTGTATCCTCTTTTATAGAACAACGAAATTGTTGCCAGTTTAATGATGTCTGTTATTTAATAATTCTGAACAACGTTCATCGCGTGTAAAATCTCTCTCTCTGCCTGAGCTCTCAGTCCTCACACCATTGGTTGGTCATTATTAATTCTGCAACCATAAATGAAATTATTATGCATAATCATTGAGCGAAATCTACAAACAACTTTTTCAGTAATTCTAACTTGCTGTCTAAAGCATATTTTAGAATAAATAGTTAAACTTTTAAATAAAAAAATGTTTAATTTCTATACAATAATAGACAGTACATTTGGTGACAATAAACTTTATCATGTACTTTATAGGCCAACTCTCTTCATACCGCCGCCATTTCCACCAATCAATACCAAGAATATCCCCCTAATTACTATAGAGGGTCCATAAACTCCGAACCAGACTTCGACAAAAGGGGTACAAAATTAAATCCCATTCACCAAGTGACGGGCGAACCCCTTCCGGAGATTTATGGCCCCATCGATCTCGGTGACAATGAAGGAATACTATAGTACCTGTTCCGAAGGCGAAGAAGAAGCTCTCGTCGGGATACTGCCGTAGGAGCTGGAGGACTCTATGGGCCATCCGGGCGTTTCTCTTCTCGATCAGTTCTTGCCGGAAATATTGGTTGATGTTCTTGGATAGAAGTTCATCAGAAGCATTTCCGGAGTCGGATAGCTGGAAAGATGAATAGCGGTCATTAGGAATCAATAGATGAGAAATAAAATGGCTCAAGTCAATAGTGAATGTTTGACGAGTGTATTTCGTTTCCGTTTGAGTTAAAGATATATTGGATGGCCGAAAAGTATGATCACACTTTCAAATATTAATTACAAAAAAACAAATATATATTCACTTGCGGTTTTTTTATTCCATGCGAAAAATATCAAAAGTTTTTATAATGCGTTAATGTACGATTTCAATGTGCGCACCATTAATTGCGTACAGCAAGGGCCGATCGTAGCAGCGAGTGCATCGCACACGGGCGGCCGCAAGCCACATATAGTTTTGTATATCAAGCAAAACTTTTTCGAAGTTCTCAAAATCAAACTTATGTTGAGTAAATCTGCTGGATTTAAAACAGTTTTTCGAAATTTGAAATAACTCCCGAGAGCATAGCATTTTTTAAGAAAGATAGAATGTGTTAGTACACAGTGTGTTGGTCCATTAATGTCTTAATCTTTACACACATCCTTCATTTGATATCAAAATTCGTGGCAGAGTCAGAAATACCGCAATAGGGATGGTTTTTTTTTAATCAGCGGCACTGTGGAACGACGCTTAACAAAGGCGTCTTAAAAATGATTTTTGCGAAAGCTTTACGCGAAAATATTTAATATGGTTGATATAACCTAAGACATAGGAGTGTTTAATTTCAATATGCATTTAGGGGAGTTAAAAGCTTTAATTTAATAATAGCTTTATACAATTGCAATTTAGAAATTATTATAATTACTACAATTATGTTGTTGTTTCTTATGCCACCTGATCTCGACCGCGTCAGATCCCGGCCCACGAGATTCATCATGGCAAGGGTGTTGGCTGTAGCCTTGAGCACCATACAGGTGACAGTATGATTTAGCTCGGTTCCACCCCAATTTTGAGGAGAACACCTTGGGAGAGGGTCAGGGGCCTCTCACCTCTCTTCCCCATCCACCAACCTTACGAGAGGACTTGCGGCTCGACGGCTATTTAGAGTACCCCCATGCCGCAATGGCACTATACATTTACAAACATCCGTGCCTTCTCCGGGATTCGAACCCAGGCCCTACGACACAGCAGTCAGCGTCACTTACCACAAAACCGGATGGGAGACTACTACAATTATTACAATTTAGAAAAACAATATAAAGCAAATAAGTTATTTTTTATGTCTATTTGTATTTTGTACATCAATGTTTTAATTTTACTCTTATATAGGTCGATGAGTTAAAAACATCAACGCACACACATCAAGTATTAGTCAAAATATTTTTTTTAATGGGGCTGCGTGTTGGTATTTTAAACCTTTGCAGACCTAGTACCTACCTTAGGGTAAGATTCTAGAGGGCCCAAAGCCCTAATGTTCTCCTTACACCATTGTACAAATGGTAATTCATAACAAATCAATGTGTGTGACTCATAAATCCATACATAAACCGACTTGACCTACTGCTTCCATTCATCTAAATCAGTGGTCTTCAACTGTGGAACCCAGGGATCCACAAGGCATACCCAGGGGTTCCAGAGTCACAAAAAAAATTGAAAAGAAACTTGCATGTATGCAAAATTATTATTTCTGTGAAGTTTGTATAATGACAAGTATCTAAAACTCATCCTATTCATTAAAACTGAAAATTTTATTGATATATAATAAACTTTATTTTTTCAACACTTTTTAAACTTTTGTTATAAGACTATAAAAGAATATTTAAATTTTTTATCTTTATATATATTTCGTACTAGATTGTGAATATTCTTTAGTTTACTATCTTGAGTTCCACGAAATAGTTTTATACTGTTTAATTAACACAGCGTCTTACATAACTAAAAATTTTCTAATGAAAAATGCACCATTTTTGAAATTGCGGGGAAAAACCCCACCTATATTAAAGAAGAGGAAACAACTTTTCAAACAGATTCGATATTAAAATCTAAATTTAAGCAAGAACAGCTTCAAATTTTTAGGTTGCAATTTCATGAAAAATACACAGTAATTCTCACAATGCTATAGACAATTTAATGCCATTCAGAACATTGTGTTAAGTGAAATATATTTCTTACATGTGAGTGACTACAAAGCAAAGTATAAAACAAATCAAACGTAGACTGAGACATAGAAATGAGACCGCAGATAATTTCATAGACATAGACATCGGCAATTCTTTTGAGATATATTTCTTCTAAGTATGTGTGAAATGGGATTCTACGAAAACACTTTTTCAGATCTAGGGGTTCACGATAACACTTCTCTAGTTCATAAGCGGTTCCACGAAAGACACCAGGGTTCCGTGAGTTGAAAAAGTTTGATGATGAAGGATTGTAGTCTAGGCCAGTGGTCGGCAAACTTTTGGGAGAGAAAAGCGAAGTTGTAAGGAATCTAAGATAACTAAGGTATCAAAGAGTCATTCACACTAAGAGCACATGTGCGTGCTCAGGAAGGGAAGGGGAGGCAGCGAAGCAGTCGCGATCAAGACTGTTGCACTTCATTTTGGCATTTTTTTATAATATTTAATAAAGCAGTTAACACACACCAAAATAACATTTAAAAACGCTAATACTATTTCTCAAGATGTACATTTTAAATAAACCTCAAGATATTTCATTAAAAAAAATCTTTTACTGTCCATTTTTGTAAATCTCAAATTGTAACGCACCAAATACATATTTACTCGAATCTAAGCCACACTTTTTTCCAATGTTAAAACTACCTGAAAATGGGGTTGAAGTAAAAAAATAAAAAATTGTTGGATGGGAAATTTAGAGCAATTACTAGTTTATGCTGTATTTAAAGTTGAAAATACGGATATAAAAATAATTAGTATTCTTCTTCATTAGTTTTCAATTCAAATTTATTTCAATTTCGTAAAATTGGATATCGATAAAACCCTTTTAGATTATTTTTTTTTTCATTTTTCGTAAAAACTTGTTGAGAATTTGGGGTGCGGCTTAGATTCAAATAAATACGGTAATTGTTTTGTATTGCAAACATTTTGTTCTACTTTTAAAGTTAGAAGCAATTCATTACAATATTACAATAACAGCAGTATCCAGCTTCATATAAAGCTTCAGTACTAAGGATTTTCATCCTTTTCACATAAAACTACACACTTTGCAGTTATCTCAATTAGATTGATATTTGTGCTCCGTAATGATCAGTTGCGATTATTTTAATGGAATACTACGCATCCCTCAGGTCAGACGAAAAGCATTTGCTGATCGCTAACGCGTAAATGGCTATTATCAAGTTAAGAACACTCGTGAGAAAAATGGCAATTATTTGTAATAAATGGAACACACAATAGAAACGCTCATAAATCTAAGTAGCTTGATGTGATTCCTCTGTCATATAAACCTCTAATTAAATTATCAGTAATTAACGTAATTAATAAAATATGTGTGCAATTCGAGAAGCGTTGACTCATTATACATTTACCTATATCAGGAGTGTATTGACCTAGGGAAAAATATAGTATTGATAATGATACATAGGAAAGCTACCGCAAAACATAAAAGTTGCTTTTCATATATATCAGACTTACTATAGTATATATTTGTTCAAATATTGTTATAAGAAAATCAGTTAGAATTTTTTAAAGAAATAAATTTGATAATTAGGTATTGCTCTGATTTAAGAATATTTAATTTATTTTAAATAACGCCTAAGAGCAGTTATTTTTAAGCTTTCCCAAGTCAAGCGTTTTCTACTTCTGGTTCATTTAAACAATTTTAGTTCAAGAACAATTAAAGAGGCTTGACAGAGGCTGAACAACATCATTAATTAGTGTAATCTCATTACGTGAATTTTATTTCAATGAAATTAATTATGATCTTGTAATATGAACTTTCAGTGATGTAACTACATGTTTTATTCGTAATAATTAAAGGTTGCTAAATATATATATATAAAATTATGAATACACTCTGTTCTAAAAAAATATATGCATTTAGAAGAAGTAAAGTCATAGTTCCCCATAAAACCTACATGAACATAATAGAAGCTTAAAACAAAACTTTGCTATGTTAAGAAGTTATGTCATGAAAAAAAGGTAAGGATCAGTGCATAATAAAGCAACCTCTAATAGCTAGATATATACATATGAACATGACATCAAATTGATTAGATCATATATGATCAACCTAATCGCCAAAAAAATTCGATGCTGCTATAAATTTACAATTGGGTCTTTCATTCACTGGTTTTCTCAGATGGTTTGCAATGCCCTTCAAGTTATCCCAGACATGATATTTGGATGAGAGAAATGGTCACAGTGTGTAAGTCATCAGATTAGGCATATTGCCACCAATCAGTAGAGCACGCAAAAATTTTTCAAGGGGAGGTCCATGGCTGAAAATCCCCCAACTCCGTATCATACTTCAAAACAACACCAATTGATTCTTCTGATTTTGTCAATTTTGTTAACAAAAACAGTAAAAAATAAATTATTGAATCAATAATTAGCATTAATTAATAAAATAAACTATTAATTACAAGTACTTAATAAAATTTTACGTTATATTTATATATATAAGGGGGAGGGGTTCCAGATCCATAGGGCACACCCTTGTGTGCGCACTGCCACAGATTATTAAATGTGCCGCTCAGAGCGCAGCCAAACATTGGGTTGCTAATAATTGACTCCTCGGCAACTTATTCGCAGGCATTACAACCAGCGTTAAAAGGTCGGTGACGTTCCTGTGAGCCGTCAGTATGTCTTGAAAGATGACTAGAGGTGATCAGGTGTCCTAGCCCCCAAACGTTCTTTACACTATTACATGCTGTGTAATGGCAATATGTTGCAGGAATTGCTGGACAGGTTGCCTACACTTCTGTGTGTGGTAGTCGTCAGAAAAGAATTTCATTATTTTTGATTATTCAGTCGGGCACACTACTGCTTGAGTGAAATTGACAAAAAAAGGCAATCGATATATGAAGAATAGCAGGCGTCTTAATGGACGTGGACCTCTGAATCCAATGTCGATCAATCGTCTCCGAATGGTTTCTCTCAATACAAACCGGATGCCTGGAGGGTGGTAAATGATTTCTCGAGTCAATGCTAGAGATGAAGTCGGTGCGGACGTGACTATTATTGGGATTACACGATCTTTACACTTAATTATGTTGCTGGGATGTCATGAGCCTTTTTGACAGTTAGCTCCCTTCTTTGAACCATTTTTAAAAACATCAAGCAACTACTACACCTCTCAAAAATTCTGATTTGCCTGTTCGACCAACCTGCATGTCTAAAACTTATTATATGACCCCTCTCAAAGATCGGCGATGTTCGTACTGTTTCCGCGATACGTCTCTAGTCACATAATCGTGCATCAAAGCCGAAATCGTATTCTACGAATTCCTTTTATGCTTTTAAACGATTTCTGTTGAGCGTCTAAAACATGCGCAGCCCGCTTTTCCGTCTTCTTTCCAAGGATTCAAATGTTTTACTCATTTGAATAACACCCCATGTATTACTCATAAACTAAATTTCGTAATTGTGGCTAGATTGGTTCTGGGTTATATTCTTGTTAATTGAGCATAAAAATTAAAATTAAAATTTTTTCCAAGAGTTTTTTAATTTATTTAGAGGAATAAATTTGAAAATTATCCATACCCTGTTTAAAATGTCTGCAATTAGTACTTCCTTGAGGTCCAGTGGCCGAGTGATAGTGTATCGGGCTTCCATACCACAAATGGAGGGTTCTATCCTCGGGCTGGGCAAGGTCGACTCAGCCTTTCATCCCTTCAGTGGGTTGATAAATGAGTACCTAGCTTACTTGTAGGGACTAAACACTGGAGGGTTTTCTTCAAACTGATCAGCTGATCGGGACACCTGTTCAGGCACCTCAGAGCCCAATGGTTACGCATACTGAGATGGACACAGTAGGCCTTGACCCTCATGGGCTGTTGCGCCACTGAGTTTAGTTTAGTACTACCTTATTTATCAAGCATGTCTTTGAAATTTTTTTATATTTTCAGGGTACATTTCTTGCCCAGAATGCAGACTATAAAACAAATAATTCGTTTTTTATTACTTTAGAAATCAACTTACCATGTCTGGATTAGTAAAGGAAGCGTAGGTGAGATTTCGACAGTTGTAATGCCGCACCAAATCTTCAGTGCCGGAAAAGGGAGACGGCCGTCCATTTCGGAGTTCCTCCAAACGTACCAAAGATTGATTTAGTGCGAACAGAACCTAAAAAAGTAGAAGAACTCAATAACTGGATCGTAATTTTTGTTTCACAAAATCATATATATAATTGTGGTTAATCTTTTAAGAAAACTGAAATGCTACCACAGTTCAATTTGCTTTACAGCAGGGGAAGCCAACCCACGGCACGCGTGCCACATTTTGGCACGGTGGAGTTGTGACAGTAGCACGCGAAGGCTTACTGAAAATTTTTTTAAATTTTGAAAAGAATAATCATTTTTGATTAGAAATGAAAAGATTAACCATTTTTCAAAATTAAAAATTTTGGAAAGATAAATAACAATTTTTTACAATTTTATTGAAGTGGGATTTCCCACGGAGTTTACTGTCTTTGGTAAACATGGGCTTCACGAACCCGGGGTACCCTAGTGATCTTTCTCTATTTTCGACCCTCTTTCTTGTCATTCAATTCATTCTTTCTTTCTCTTCCCGTCTAGACCACAGATATTAAAACAAATGTTTGGCGCAGTATAGCCGAAATCGGCCCTTGCGCCAATAAACCCCAAATTACTCACTCACTCACTTGAAGTGGGATTGTCTCAGAAAATCTCAAAATTTGAATCAAAATATGTTAGTGAATAAACGCGCGCGTTTTCTGCTACGAATATAATAAAATAAATATCACTCAAAACTAGTTAATGTGCACCTAAAATAACCTAATTTTGTTAGCATCTGAAAGAGAAAATCTTAATATAGATGACTTGGTATAAAAAAGTAGAGTAGGTCAAAAGCTACAGTAAGTAAATACTAGGCGTTTAATAATTATTTTGAATTAAATCATTCAAGTTTCTCCTTTTTATTTTGTATATATAAATAGCTAACTTAATTGATTGAGCTTGTAAGAAGTTTAGTCACAATGAAACCTAAGTTTGTCTTTCGTTTTAATTATTATATAATTTTAAAATTTTGTCTATATAGACGCATTAAAAATTTGCTATTTGCATAAAAATCAAATAAACATATAAGTAACATTTTTTCACTTTTCCATATTTGTTTGTTGGAAAAGTTGGAAGTGGTACGCATAATTGTTTTTTTATTAAATAGTGGTACTCCTCCCAAAAAGGTTGGCCACCCCTATTTTACAGCCTCAGCTCAAATTTGCAAATATTTAAGTGAAAAAGTCGTAATAGCTGAAGACTATGATGCGACAGATTTTGAAAGGTTATTATTTGAAATTATTCTATAATCTTTTTTTTTAACTATACCGTTTCACTACTTAAATTAATCGGAGAAATCCCGGGTATCTTCTTATGAATCACTGTTTTATTACAAAATTTATAGTCCCTTATGTTAATATAATCACATGTACTTTAAACAATTTCATATAATAACTAAGATAAAGTGCTCTAGTTTTTGTAAAAAATAAAACATCTCTTATCCAGAAGGTCGTTTAAAAATGAATAACATAGCAACACATCAGAATTGAAAAATTGGAAATTTGTTTATAAACTTTTGCTACAGAATGGGCCCTGTTTATGTTATTTTATGTAAATTTTTACTTATTTTCCCCATTTTAGTAATAATAATTACTTTTTCTCTTCTTAATTTTGGCATATTTTTCTTAAAATGTACTAAACAAATCTAAGAAACATAAAAAAAAAATCCCCATATCTCCATCTTTTTTTTAAAAAAAAATTATCGCAAATAATCGGATACCTCACGTTCGAAACTTGTTTAAAAAGTCGAGAAAAGTCCACCTGAAACCTCTTAAAAACATATATTACGTAGCAAATACAGAGCTATCTAACCGAATATAAAGACAGCGAGGAATCGATGGTGCAGATAACACAAGTGAAAAATATTCAAAATAGAAATCCGGTTTCTGAAAATATCCGTTCCCCTTTCCCCAATCCTCAGAACCCGACGGAAACAAGGATTCGCCACTACTCTCTTTATACAGTCAGACCCCTCTCTCTCTCCCTTTGCGGGGGTGAGTACGGAAATGATACTTTTCCGGTGCCGGTTTCCGGGAAAAATCCGTCTGTCAATCACAGAGACCGGAGATCGAACGTTAGGGGTGGAGGACACGGGAAAGGAGTTAGTTTGGAAACACCCTATTAATTACTATGTACTCTTCCCTTTTGTTTGGTGATTCATTTTAGTGAATGAAGGAATTCTCAGAAGATGAAGGCACACCCCGGTTCGTTGAAGAGAACGGAAATTTGGTTCGTTTTAGTGAAAAGACGATTTTTAACCTTCACACTGATTACAGCAAAGTAATTGAGAATCTCAGAGAAACGAACAAAGAGTTGTATAAAAGGGGTTGAAAATTTGGTGCATGATTTTATCAGGTTTCTGATTACTCATGAACGATTTTAGCCCTTATACACTAAAATCGATCGTTTGGTAAAAATAATTAAAAAATCGAATAATAATTTATTTTATTATGATTTTTTTAGATATCTTCAAATTCTGATAATACACGTTCCTATTTATTCAGCTGAGAATTTATTTTGCTTGGGGAAACCTTTTGAATTTAACAGGGGTATATATAATTGAGATTAAAAACACTTATTTTTGAAAACTTTTCTCTATAATCTTAAAAATAAGTGACCTTGATAAGGGTATAAGAATTCTAAGGCGTAAGTGTAATATAATCTAAAGATATTTTTTTAAAGGCTTGCGGTAATGTTAAAGGTGAAATTTATTTTTACATCTGAAATAGTAAGCCATATAACACATAGTCTTAAGATGGTGCACAGAATAATTAATTTGAACAAAGTTTTTTAAATAATGGCCATAACACATAGCCACTTGATAATATAAATGCGTAATACACAGCATCTAGATTATATAGAAATCGCAGAGATCTAAAATCACAAAATATAATAACAAAAGAAGAAGAATCTTTTTGGACTAAAAAAATAAGGGAAGCTTACCTAAAGAATAAAGGTTAAAATAACAATCTTTGGGAAAGTCAAAAAAATAGTGAACAGAATGGAGGGAGGCGGGGGTTAGGGCTTCAAGCTCTTATAACCAACATATTTTTAATTTTTACTATCGAGATTAACCCTAGGCGCTCTGGTATACTTTTTTTAGAATATAACCCTTCACTCCCATAAGAGAAGTCTTATTTGTCACTGTCCGAAAATATACAGAATATTACCCCCCCCCCCCAAAAAAAAACATGAAGAAGATAAAAGCTAACAGAGCTAAAAAAAAATTAAAATCAATACATAAATCAAAAATATATTTGTTGTGCCACTTCCAACATTTCCAACAAACAAATGTGGAAAAGTTAAAAAATTTTACTTGGTAAGCTTATTATGGGATTTTTACGCTAACAGCACATTTTTAATGCAAGTCTATGTAATTGAAATTTAAAGATAGTATAATAAATAAGACGAAAGTACGAATTTAGGTTTTATTGTTGATAAACTTTTTACAAGTTCAATCAATTAGGTTAGTTATACATATAAAATAAAAATGAGTAACTTGAAGAATTTAAGTCAAATAATTATTAAACTCTCAGTATTTACTTTATGTGGCTTTTGAATTACTACTTTTTTTTACCAAGTCATCTATATTATATATATAGGATTAGCTCTTACAGATGTCTACAAAATGTATTCTTATATGTACACATCAGCTATATAGTTTTGAGTGTTATTCTTTTTATTATGTTCATAGCAGAAAAAATTTATTCACAAAAATATTTTGATCCTAATTTTGATGTTTTTTGTCTGCGACAACCGCACTTCAATAAAATTGTAAAAAATGGCTATTTATTATCTTTTCAAAAAATTTAAAATTTTTCAGTAACTTTTCGCGTGTTACTACTACAACTCCACCGTGCCACACTGTGGCACGCGTGCCGCGGATTGGCCATCCCTGCAATGGACTAAAGATAATATAAGTATAAAAAATATGTTTTTAGTGATAGATTTATGAGTCAGATTTTTCTATACTTGTAATATGAGCTATTGTTTTAGCTACCAATAAATTGCACCCGGTTTCTTTTCAAATCCCTGTTTTCACCAATATTGACCCGTTGGTGTGGTGTGGTAGTTAGGAGAGGGGGGGGTGCCAGCTCATGTATCGTACTCGTCACTTGATCGTGTTTCAAAATTACGAGTTCCATCGCCAAAAGCCTTCGTGTAGCTGAACAGTGCGACGTTAATATTCACTCACTCACTCATTCATTCACCAATATTGAGCTTCAAAAATATGTTATAAAAGTGTTGCTAACAGTAATAAATTTCTCACAAATTCATATTGGATAGGAGTAAAACTCATACAAAAATTTAGCGGTGTTTCATCAATCGTATGATGTATTGTAGTAATTTATATGCAATAAGAAATTCAAGAAAGTTTTTAAGTGCAATAAAATTGTTAAGAATTTTACAACAGTCCTGAGTCTGCCATGTTTGTTTTGAGAATTGTTCCTTTGTATGACGGTATTCTTAGCATATTTTTGGGATATTTTCCATTTAAGACTTATGCAGAAACGGAATAATAGAAACTTTATTGTAACGGGTTGTAATAAGTAAAAAGGACAAGGGAAAAAAAATTCACCTTTTGACATATGAAATATATTTTTTTAAACGTTTTATTCAAAACTGATTCTTAAAAACTATGTATATTATTTTAAAGAAAATAAATCATTTTATTTTAAAAAAAATCTAAGTTCAGTAATGAATAATATAAACACAAGATTTTGTTGTATGGTGAAGTTCCAATTTTTCAAAATCAGAGATACTTGTTGGAATGTAATAAATCAGGTTCAATAATCATTTTAAAGTAATCATGTGGTTTAAATACAGTTATTCATAATTTCCTCCCGGGTTTCAAAACGCTATGGTAAAAAAAACTAAGACGAATAAAAAAAGCAAAAAAGAAAGCACGGAAGCATACAGAAATAGTTCAAGTTTTATTTATATAATTTTACAAATGTTCTGTGTATGAAATTTAGTAGCACGGCAAACATTAATGCAATAGTCTAGTTTTTTTTCCACACTCTATTGGTGTTATACGAAAATTGTCTTTTAAACAAGACTTAAGTTTTCGTACTCCCTTTGCCGCGTGATGTAGCAAAACTGCATAAAAGGCAGGAACTGGACTATCAAATTGATGAATGCCGTGCATAACCAAGGTTTCACATACAGAATATATGTAAATTTTGTAAATAAAATGTGAGTTGTGTGTGTTTCTGTATGCTTTCAAATGTTCTTTTTGTATATATTCATCTCAGTTTTTTACTATAGTGCTTCGAAACTCTGAAGGAAATTATAAATAATACTTTATCAAAATGTTATTAAAATTTATTAATAACTAGTGATTTACTTAGGCATCAAATGATTTATTAAAAAGCAATTACCATAAAATAAGACGTATAACGCGCACCCCCTTTTTTGCGAAAAAAAGTGAAATGTACATGTGCAATACTCTTATGTTTTGAAGCCATTTATTCGAGGTATTATTCCAAGCCTTTGAAAAAAAATAGCGTACTTCTAAACTACAACCTTGAAAAGGTATATAAGGAATGTTATTTCTTTTAATAAACAGTACTTTTCGAGATATGTAGAAGTCTAATATTTTCTATGGTTATCTTTTCTATTATTTTGAAAGGTCTCTCATTTTTATACACGCAGCCGTAAATTTCAAACTTATTTTTTGTGTTAAAATTGCGCGTTATACGCGGATTTTACAGTACAGTATTGTAAGATACCTTAGCATAAAAGATCAAAATCAGAGAAATATTTTTAAATTAATCTTTTAATGTATTTAACACATCTTTTTTTCTATCCAATTTTTCTATTTATATACACTGGTATCCAAAAGTTAAGCATAATTGATAATTATATGAATAAAGAAGGAACTGTAAATCAGAAGGGCGGGAAACGTGATATGCGAGTGTAAAATGGTTATAAAATAAGGAAACAAATCAAAAGAATGATAATAATTAATTTTATTATCCAAAGTAGCAGTTTGAAAGAAACCTGAGCATAGCAAGGATTCACACTTTAAAAAAAATGAAAGAAAAACATTAAATAAAATACTGATGCTGCAGTTGAATAAGGCGTGTGGTCACCTCTGACAGCCAGACACGCTGCACAGCGATTTACCATACTTGCTATGAGATGATGAATGAGTTGTGGGCTCAAACGGTTCCAAGCTTCTTGGAGCAAGGGCTTCTCTTCAGTTCTGTAACGAAGTTTGGTGGGTGCGAAAGGGCTGCAATTTGTCTCCCGAGCATATCCCATACATGCTCGATAGGATTTAAATCAGGAGAATTCGCAGACCACGACATGCGCTGGATGTTTTCCGTTTCAAGGAAGTCATCAATCAGCACCGCTCGGTGACATGGCTCATTATCATCCATGAATATGAAGTCAGGACCGACAGCACCTCGAAAAAAGCGAACATAAGGTTCAAGAACGTCGTCTCTGTATCTTTGAGTAGTCACAGACCCCTTGTCAAAGAAATGGAGGTCTGTGCGGCCGTCCATCATGATGCCTGCCCATACCATTACTCCCCTTGATGGAAAATGATGTCTTTCCGTCATGTTCCTTGGTTCAAAATGTGTTCCACGTTCTCATCATATCGTTACCCACCGAGAATCACTACTCAGACTAAACCGGGACTCGTCACTGAACATCTCACATTGACCCACTCTCCCACACTCCAATGTTGATATTTCAAACTCCAGTTTCAAACGAGCGCGTTTATGCGCAGACGTGAGGAGAATGCAAACTGCTGGTCTTCTGCATACAGGCCAGCATGATTGAGTCACCTGTAAACAGTTAGTTTCGAAATTCGTATTCCTGTGGCGACTGTGAGCGCCGAACCCAGTGCTCTGGCTGTACTGCCCCTCTGACGTCGCGCACTTATTACCAGATATCGGTCTCGGCGAGAAGTTGTGACTCTTGGGCGACCTGATACTGGTTGACGAGTAACATCTCCCATTCTTTGAAACCTCTGCCACAGTCTTGAGATCACAGACTGGTCCACATTCAGAATTCGAGACACTTCGGTTTGTGATCGTGAGGATTCCAGCATTCCAACGATTCTTCCTTTCGTAAACATGTCCAATTGGCGTCTTTGTGCCATCATTCACCTTGTTTGATGGTTAACAACGTTCCTTCGCACAGCAGTTTCACGAAACTTGTCTGAACTGCCTATGCTGCGTGAATCGGTTTCTCCGAGCTCCGACATGCGCCGGTGTTTCGCGCAGGACGTAGTAGACTGAAAAGTTTTGCATAAACCTAATGTTTTTTCTTCGCCCAATTAATATCCGCAAGAAATTTGGAATAATTTTACGAATATCTACTCCATATTTTTCGCATTTTACGTTTATGCTTAACTTTTGGTCACCAGTGTATTTGGTAAATATAAAAGTATTCTTATCACTTCTAAATGGAATATGTAAATGACTTCTTTGCAAGGAATCAAAAAAGAATGATGCTACACTGTAGGCACATTTCTTTAAAAGACAAATGAAAACATGTCCAAACGTGATACATGTCCAATTATAATTTAAGTTCTAGATCATAGACAAGAACTAATTAAATAAAGTAATTAATTACTAGCATCCTCTTGACCCACTATTAATATAACCAAAAACCCAAACACCGAAAGGCAACTATAAAATAAAAAAAACAGACTAGTCTCTATTTAAAATATAATTAATTATAAAAACTAATGTGAATACATGAAATTAATGATCTCAGAAATAACAGTTCAAATTAATTTAGAAATGTGCTGAAAAGCGGATGCCGAAGGAACTAAACGTATTCCAAATAAATAAACATGTTCTAATTAATCAAAAAACAAGTTTCGTGTTTTTTTTTTATTTCAATTTTCAAGACCTTTTTCGTGTGAAAACGTGACGTGACCAATTGCTTTCTGACCGATTCCGAAATGAATTCCTTCACGCTTTTACGTGGCCTACGTATCCGTTGCTTTCATGAGCAAACTAAACAATTCAGTTATGTGTGGCAGCTGATTTCCGCATAACTTTGGATTGTTGACCAGGATAAGGAAACCTAAAATCTACAGTTACCGCTTCAGATATTATGTGATAAGGTTTGTTCGGTATTTAGAAATTCTTTTATTTAACAAATAACAAAAAGTCATAACAAATTCCCTATTTAGTAAAAAAGATCCGTCAATCTTTACATGCAGAACTTAAAAAAAGATTTTACATGAAGCAACATAAAAAAAAAACTTAAGAAAAAGTATATATTTTTTAAAAAAAAGTTTTTATATAATTCATTCCTTAAGGCTATCTTCGCCAAATATACGAGTCTGAACTAAACGCGGAACCAGGGCTTCGAGCACACACACCGTAATTTTTTTCGTTTTGGTTCAAATAAAAATATATACACTGCTGGCCACCGTAAATGCAACACCCTGAAGGAAGCACACAAATAACATGAAATTTACAACATGCATTAGCGGAGGTGAGATATGCAAATGATTAGAATTTCAGAGCAGACACAAATCACGCACGCCTGTGGCTCCACCTCAAAGCGCTATTCAAGGCTTGGGGATTTCGACGATTTCAAGTTCGGCAATTGTGTTTTTCTTGTGGTTTTTTCAAAAAAAGATCAGTTATGTGTCGTAGAAAACAGCGATCAGCTTTTGATAAAGTTTCCCAGTTCGACAGAGGAAGGATAGTGGCCTACCGAGATTGTGGATTATCTTTCAGGGAAATCGGTAGTCGTATTGGACGAAACCAAACAACTGTAATGGGGATATGTGACCATTGGATGCAGGATGGTACGACGGACTGACGTGGTCGATCGCATCCACCACAGTGCACCACTTCACGTGAGGAAAGGCAAATTGTGCGCATGGAAGTGACGGATCGCTTAGTCACATCACGAACCATAGCACAGCACATTGAGTCTGTAACGCATCATTCAGTGTCTGCGCGTACCATTCGACGCCGTTTACAGCAGAGTGGTCTGTCCGCAAGACGTCATTTGATTGGTTTACAATTGACGCAGAACCACAGACGTCTCCACCGTTAATGGTGCGATGAAAGAAGGATGTGGGTCGCAGAGTTGCAGAATGGAGTGAAGTTATCTTTACTGACGATTCACGCATCTGTCTGCATCACCACGATGGTCAAATTCGAGTCTGGAGACACCGTGGAGAGAGGATGCCGAACAGCTGCGTTATGCACCGCCACACTGGTCCTGCAACGGGTATTATGGTATGGGGCGGTATTGGATATCACCTTCGCACTCCTCTAGTACACATTGCCGGTACCTTAAACAGCCAGCGCTACATCTCCGAGGTGTTGGAGCCAATTGTCCTTCCTTACATTCAGGCTTGGCCACAGCCATATTTCAACAGGATAATGCACGACCACACGTGGTACGCATTGTTCAAAGGTTTTTTGTCAATCCCGGATTGAATTGCATCCCTGACCAGCTCGCTCTCCGGATCTTTCGCCGATAGAAAACATGTGGTCCATAGTTGCTCAATGATTGACCCATATTACACCCACAGGTGCCACACCAGATCAACTTTGGCAACGTGTGGAGGCTTCTTGGTTTGCTGTACCCCAAGAACATATCCAAAGTCTCTATGAATCAATCCCAAGGCGTGTGGCAGCGGTGATCTCCAGCAATGGCGGCTAGTCCGGTTACTGATTCTGGTAGGAACCACACTTCACAGAAGTCTATAAATTTAATCATTTGATACTTGGTCAACATGCTATCTACAAAATAAATTTTGCTGCGCTATCTCTTGTCTTTCTTGGTTTTGTATTTACGGTGGCCAGCAGTGTATATACAGTCGACTCTCGATAGTTGAAATATTCGATAATACGAACCTCTCGATAATTCGAAGTATATGCTCAGTCCCTAGAAAAACTCTCGATATTTC
Source organism: Trichonephila clavata (assembly GCA_019973975.1). Classification (NCBI taxonomy): domain Eukaryota; kingdom Metazoa; phylum Arthropoda; class Arachnida; order Araneae; family Nephilidae; genus Trichonephila; species Trichonephila clavata. The sequence goes on from BMAO01014882.1 coordinate 18,425, forward strand.
GAACTAAAACGATACATTTGGTACACTCAATATTTCGAAGTAAAGTCTGGGGCTTACCAGACTACAACACGCTATATAGTTCGAATTTATCTTATAAAACTCTTGACAATTCGAACATTCACTGTTATCTGCAGTCCTGTAATAAACAGGTTAGAACTTACAAGTATTGCGTTGTGTTGTCTGAGTGTCATCACTGTAACGTAGCTCCTTTGATGATCATCTGTCTGCTACCTGTTCTTAGTGTTTTCCGATTCCAAGCAAAAAAGACACTTTTATTGTTTGGTTGCTTTAAGTGGATAATAGACCAATCGCACCTGTTGTCAGCTATCCATACCTTTCGTTTAACACGTGACTTTGCTACACATGTGTTCAGAAACGATGGCCCGATATTGTGAAGAAGAGATGCGTAGAATTGTCTATGGAATGTATTCTTTTAATACAGGACTTTTAACTTCTGTAAAAGTTTTATACTGTATAATATGTACTTTCTAAAAATACTTTAAAATCATTTTATATATATGCACAATTGTTGATTTATTACATAGTTTCAAATTTAAATGTGTTAGAAAAAAATTTCTCTTAGTGTATTTGGAATTTTTTTTCTTCCCTCTTCATAATTCGAAGTTTTTCATTGGTTCCTCCAACTTCGAATTATCGAGAGTCGACTGTTTATATATAGTTCCGGTTTTCGTTCAGCCAAAATAACGTTTTTCGGTTTAGTTCCGAATGAATAATTTTATTTTATGTATGTACTTATTTGCACTAAAAATATAATTCTATCATAAATAAAAATGTAATTCTATTCAAATTTCGAAGATTTTATTCTATTTTTAAATTGGTTCACTATGTGAATTTTTACAATCAACCAGCATGCACAATAAGAGCAGTCAGCTGAGAACGGCGAGCATTGTCATTGTCATCCATTATCAAAATCGCATTTGACAACTAGGTTCCTGATTCTGGTTTGTCTATTTCAGTGGTCTTCAAACTGGGTTCCACGCGATAATTTTATACTCTTTAGTACAATGTCTTGCAAAACTAAATAGTTTTCGAATGGAAAATACACATTCTTATACTTGTGGAAAAACACCTACAACATATCCGATGTTAACAAATCTGAACTTAAGCAAGAACAGATCCTAAACTTTATGTTGCAAATTCATGTAAAATACACAGTATTTCTCACACATCTATAAACATTTTAATGCTATTTAGGACAATGTGTACCTGTGAAAAAATATCTCTAGATGTTAGTGGCTACAAAAACAAAGTATAGAAACAAATGAAGCTCGAATATGTTGTTGTCGTGTCCTTCCCGCAGGGGAAGGAATGAAAGTTACCATTGCCTGTGAGACACACACACAGGTTGGACTTCTTAACGATAGATGACGACATCCCCTATCTCCACCTCCACAATTTTGGCACATGGAACTGAAGGGGAGGGAAATAATCTCCAGTCCCCTGCACTCGTGGTTTCTGCTGCGACCGCCCACAAGACTTTCGATCCCACTGATTTAACGAGCACGAACTCCGTCTATACTCGGTGGTATTTAGTGGCATCGAACCCAGGCCCTCCGGTCTGGAGTCCGATGCTCTAACCACTAGGCTACCCACGGCCCAGCTCAGAATATATAATGCGATTGCAGTTATGCTCAATAGACCAAGACTTAAATAGTTTGTGTGAAAAAATGTTATTACACATATCCCAGTTATTAAACATAATGCATGGGTGTTTGACACGTGGATCACAGATTAATATCATTAATGAGTAAATTATACTAAAAGTAGATTAAAAAATTTTTTAATAATAATGTGTTTATACTTTTTATTACCATGTTTTTTATTA
>BMAO01014883.1:0-26939 GCA_019973975.1 Trichonephila clavata
TAGTATTCTTATCTTAAAATTTAATAGTGTATTTATTTTAACCTAGTAATGCTTTAAAAGTAATAAACGAATTTGATTTAATTAAATCCGAATTATTCATTTAATCTCATTGTTTTTTAATTGAGTTTTAAAGTACTAGCCACTATCATGATGCAGACATTAGTTAAATTATTGGAACCTGCGTAAGTCATAATATGTTAAATTAATGAAGTAATTAAAGCGCTGCATCACCAGTAACATAACTAAATCTGAGTCAGAAGATGACTGCGTTGACGGAAACATGGTCCTCGATTGAAAGAAGTGAGACATGGTTTTTGCATTTAAGGCGTCTTAGGACCCTTAACATATATCTGTGCACTTGAAAAAAAACATTATTCTTCAAACCAATGTAACTTAGCAATAAAACAAAACAAACATTTGAAATTTTTATCTCATGATAATCATATATATTTACATTAGTTCTCAATTTAATTCTCAGAAAATTTTAAGAAAAAATGAAATTTAAATTCAAATAAAAAAATTCTATTATTTTTTTTTTAAATTTTAGTGTAAGTTATAAAGAGCCTTATTTTGAACACGTGTATGAAATTTCAAATTGATATCATAAATAGTTCCTGAGAAATCCTGCGCGCAAGCTAAAATTTGTTGTTTTGAGAAAAATGAAGTTAAAGAGTGAGATACGAAAGAGATAGGATTTTTGTTTAAATTCACTGGTTATTTCCCAAAAACTTCAAAAGTTTTTACAGTATCAACAAAGTTTTGGTATCAAAATGCTCAGAAATGTTGCAGCTTTAACATATATTTTTTTAAAAAAATTGAAAAATTTGAAATTTAAGCGTCCTTAAAGAAAAATTATACAGTTGAAATTCATCGGCAATGGGTACAAGTGTTATGTTACGAAAACAGTTGTGGGTTTTGGTGCACGGAATGTGACAAATACAGAACAGATGTGCCAGATGAAGAAAGAGCGTTTTTGGAGGAGGGTAATAAACCACCCTTCTTACATTCTCTACCAATCACTTATATATTCCCTTTTAATCGCACGACTTGGGAGATCAGCATTTCAGAACCGATTCTGATGTTCCCCAAGCCGCCTTGACGTGTTGATTTCTACGATGCTGGTTTCGATGGTTTGGTAAAACGATGGAACCAATACCTCAATGAGTATGGTGACTAAGCAAATAAATGATGTGCACTTGTTAATTTTAATAACTTCCTTTACACTTGTTCCCTTTGATAATTTTTGTACTTGTTCCTTTTAATTGTATATTTTTTATTTCTTGAATAAACGGTAACTGAATGGGTTTTTTACCTTACATTTTAAGACAGCTATGTTGAGTTAGATTTTTTTCACGATAGACACAAATGCTCGAGTCATCCGCGATGATAATGGATATCGTATAGATTTTATATTTGTTCCTCGTTGTAATTGGATTCTTTATTTGGAGAACGATTAACCATTTAATATATCAATTCTCCTCATCCTAATAATAAATCAATTTTAACTTATAGCTACATTACTTTACAAAGTTCTTATCGCTGCATTTAAAAATTCAATCAACTAAATACTATTAACTTGTAATAATCCAAAGAAGAATTGATTGCATTTTACTCACTTAAGAAAAAAAAAGTACATCTAAGTACAGGGATTTCAATTTTTTTTTTTTTTAGATTTTTGAATATATAGGGTTATTTATAGAAAATTGCTTGTGTATTTATGAATATTATATTTTGAGCATTGCGAAGATATATAGATTTATGTATTGTATTTTTTGATATTTTAGTAGATATCACTCGTTCTAATTCGGTGATTTCTGTATATTATAGAGACACGCCGATAAAGCTAATTCAAAAATGTACTTGAGTTTCACACGAAATTAAATGTTGCCAGTTTTTTACAACTTTTATTAATGACTGATTTTCTTGGAGATAGCATCCATGCAAATTTAATTGAAACAAAATAAAGTTCTTGAATTATTACCAAAAGTTAAAATCAACTCGTAATTTTTAAATATATTTACCTAAACACAAAAACTAGTTACATTTCCAAAGTATGTGTCATCTGAAAATAAAAATGCTTTTAAAGCTGCATGGTTGGTGTTTTTCTCTACAAATATGTTAAATTATTGCCTGTTGGTATCGCTCTTACAAAAATAAGTCTGCACTTTTGATGATTTTAAAATTTTTAGGCACTTTCAAGTGACAAGGATGATCCTTTAGCTGGAACACCCCATTTCAAAATACGCCAAAGTGTACTTGTATATCGACAGATTTATCATGTACCAGTACTTCGACGCATTGAGTTTTAAATGAACCCGAATTCGAATTCACGAATGGACAGAAACCAGGGGCGTACCCACCGCCGTATGAGCTGTATCAATGATACGGGGCCTCCAAGCTAAAGGGGCCCAACATATATGTCTACAGTCCAACTAACAGGGTATTCATGTCTAAAAAAGTGCCCCATGGGAATTTTGGTACAGGGTCCACTCAGAACTAACTACGTCAATTACAAAAACTAAAGCATCAAAGATGACCATTCAGCTACTGTGTTCGCTTAATGAAGCTAGGAAGCTGAGTAATAGTATTTTTTTTTAATTAAACTGTTAAATCTTGAAAGATAGAATTAAGTAAACTTTTTATTTAGTACAAAAAAAGACTAAGGAGCACAAGTTTATAGTTATATTCAAAGAACATATAAAGGAACAAGGGACAAAATATATTTATAAATAGTTTTGTGTTAGAAGTCCTTGTTATTCAATGGATGGAAATCATTTAATATCGCGTTGAATAGTTATACTGCTGAAAGGGAAATATTTAATGTTAGTTCTTAGGGAATTTTTGGTACGTAGGTGTTTAAAAAGTACTCGAAATGTAGAAAACAATAATAAAACACACGCAACCTTCCTCACATGTTAGGGTGCTTGCCAGCACGGATGCCGGAGGGGAGTGGAGAGTAGTTAAAAGGGTATGGTAACAAATGAAAATCGAGTAACGCAGGTTGAGTTAACTCTCTCTCTCTCTCTCTTGTTCATTTAAACTTTTTACTAAAACAGTTCAAGGATTTGATCAAATCACTTACTCAAAGGGAGGGAAATGACTCAAAGACAGTTTTTATTTTAACATCTAGCGCGTGAATTGATCATGTACGTCAGAGGTTTGATCAAATCCTTAATTACATCGTTTCTTTGCCACACATATAAAATAAGCAAAGAGGAAACAGATGTAACAGCAATTGCTGCACACACGTTGATTTTACCGGAAAAGGTGCATTTTTAATAAAGCTATACTGACAGAATGGAGATACTTTACGATACTATCGCCGTAAGAAGGGTACGAAAAATCTCTTGGGCACATCGAAAGGTGGAGATCGCGTGCTGAGCCACCACTTCGTAATGCTTATCCTCCCAGGTCATTGGACAATCCATGTGATTATTGGTAGTAAGGTTACCTGAAGTCACGCGATTATCCAATCTCATTAGGGGGGGGGGCTAAAAGTCAACCTCCGCGACTGCAACTTTTAACCGTACCTGCAGATATGCTGTAAAGTGTTGTTCTCAACATTGTCCCAAGACGTCAAGTATTGTTGAGGAATGACGACTGAAATGTTGAACATTTCTTAAAAAGAAAATCGTAAATTGCTAATAACCAACTTTTATGCGAATTATCTTTTTGTTATAAAAAGCGCCATCTGTTCGCACTTTTTAGTTTCAACAAAACCTCTTGTCATTTCAAGTATATGGGTCAACTTTAACTTTATTAATACATTATTCCATAAAATATTGAATTTTCAGTTGTTCACGAAATTTTGGGACACATGGTAGATTGTTTCAACAGTGCATCAACACTGGAAAGTATAAGAGATTTATTACAAGGTGAAGCGATAATGGATCAGTAATGAGCACCAATATTTTTTTCACGACAAGGTGAATTAATCATGTGGGGGAAAAACCAGTTTCAAATTGGATATCTTCATAAAAGAATATCTCCAAAGGCGAAATTTCTGTCTGCATAGACTAAGTAATATTATATAAAAGCAGGAAGCTTATAAGGCATGGGAAAGCATTTAAGTCAGTCATTCTTGCTATCCATTTAGTAGTATTAATTCATATATCTGTAAAAAGATTAAAAAAATTAAGATCTAGTATTTTGGAGTAACAATTAAATGACAAGAATGAAAACAGATGTTTCAAGTTACATGCAACACATTAAAAAAATACCAGTCTACCATTACTTTGGCTTTTATCGACACACCCTAAAAGCCATCTACTAAGCACGGATCTTATGTGTTAGTTGGACTGGATTAACTGCTAATCGCCAGGCCATTCTGAGAATATATTCAGTAAAATTGGTTTTATTTTTTAAAATTTGTTCACATAGAAGAAATATTACATAAATAAATTCATAAAAAATGTAAAAATAAGCTTACAAAATAATAAAAAATACTTAAAAATTATAAATGTTACCTTATTCTGTATATATTTATTTTCTCTTTTAATTTCTGATTTCTTTGCAATAACGCTCTTATAGTTATTACGAACTGTTGGTTTTGTAAGCTAGAATATTATTATTAGAGGCATTTATCTCTTCTCACCTTTAAACTAATTACTTTAAAGGGAAAAAAACCTTTTCAATGGTTATTTGATTTTTGAGAGCATCTTTCCAAGAAGAAACAGTGACGCATCCAAATAATAATTATTATTAAGATAACTGGGACGTGAAAATGCTTCAAATTTTGCATTTTTATTTTGCTTTTAAAAAATTGAGGGCAATTACTGCATCCATAGATGCATTGATTATGAGAGTTCGGATAAGCAGAACGGTAGAAATTGAATTTTAAAATTGTAATAAATAGATGTAACTATAATTCAGGTACTTTCTTCAAATTCCGTAATGTATTTAATGTGTATTGTAAAAAATTAATTTTTTTATACAAAAGAATGTAATTTTTCTATTTATACGTTCAAGTTCATTGAAAATTCTACATTTCTTGTACAAAAATTACAGAAAAACATTACATTTTAAATTATTAGATACAAAATTTAAAATAAAATTTTGCTTTCTTTAACTGTTAATTATGTCTAGTTTGCATTTAAAAACACTCAGTGTAGTTCTTAAATTATAAATCAATTTAATATAGTACAAGGGGTGTATCTCGGGGATTATTCTAAATTAAATACACAGCTTGTAAAATAGACATGTCGTTCATCCTAACTGCTTATTGTTATCGTTTGAATGCCCATGAATATATATAACTCTACATGTTTCTTACTGTTAGTTTTACTTTAAAGTAAATAAATATTCATATGTTTATGAATACAAAAACAGGATTCTTTTGTTATAATTTTTAAAAGCAGAGTTCCATTTAAATTAGACAAATTAACTTCTTCAATTCATCAAATACATTTTTTTCTGTGTGTATTTCTATAACAATAAAAATACGTGTAAGGAATTCTGTAATATCCTGTAATGATGATGTGTGATCAAAGTAAAGTAAAAATACTAAAATTTCTGAACATAAAACTTTGGTATTTTAAAAGGAAAAAGTGTGAATCGCTGATAACACGTGTTGATGAAGTAGGGAAAGAATAATTAAAAAAACTTATAAATAACCTAGAATTTTAAATTTACATTTTAAAACTGAGAAATGATGCAAAATAATCCCTTTAATAATGGTACGTCTATACTGTATTAAAAAATATTATTTTACAAATCATAGATGAAAATATCTTTATTTGCAATTTTTTCAAAATGCCTTTTTTAGTGACTCTCGTACACTTTCCTAAAAATCTACTTTACCTATAGTGCTAATATTTTTTATACTATAAGATATACAAATTTTCAACACAGTGAATTAATTTTTTTTTCAACTAATCGTTCACAAACTTTAGAAATGCCACAATTTCTGCATAAAATTTAAAGGAAATTTGAATCACTAAATTAAAAAATTTTGTAAATTTACTTTTTAAAACTTCATTTTATTCATTTTATGGATTAATATGTTTGCAAAAACTCTGTAAAAATTTATAGCTAAATATGCAGTGGACTTTATGCAAAGTGTGCCTAAAAATAAGAACATGCCTTAAAGTTAAAAAATAGTTATTGATTAATTATTGCTTATACATATATGTTTGTAATTTAAAATGAAATTTTTTTACATTAACTGGTACAAAAATATACAGATGACTTAACGTAAAAATTTTCCTACCGTTGCCTTTAATTTATTAAGTCAGAGCAATTTAAATTTGGTGTAAAAAAGTTAATTTTTCCTTGTTGCAGACGTTCCAGTTACCTTAAAAAATAAGGTTAAAATAGCACGTGGAGAGTACTGATAGTATTAAATGTTAGAAGATATAGTAGTGATAGAATAAAAATTATATTTGTGTGAAAGCTATTTTTAGGCATATCTGCGTCTCTTTGCGTTTGACAAACAGTCCTATGGTCATTATTAAAAGTCTACAGATACTTGGTTCCAATGCATCTTCATTTGAATGCATTTAATAATATTTTATATTAATTTTCCGGGCTGCTTTTTTTTGCTTCCATTTGCTAATTTAGCCATTTAGAGAAGTACGTAGATTAAATAAAAATCGATTTTACAATATGTCTCTTCATACGTTACCCATATCACAAATGCAAACCCAGTGTTTACATAAAGGATCTTAATGTAGATTATCCTCTTCGAAATAGTTTCCTTTTCTATACAGTTTTAGAAGGGTAAGCAAAGGTACAGAACACACAGAAATGACAGAATCTGTGTACTAGAATGTTTAAATTCTAATACATTCAAGATCCATATATTGTTTACAAACTGGGTAAACACATTGCAAATATATACACTTTTATACAAAACTTAAAAAATATTCAACAGAAACAAAAAGTTTCAGATAGTATTTTTAAGTTATTTGAGTTACAAGAAAGTGTATATTGACACCGGCTAATCAGTTTCCATACATAATTTGCAGGCAATATATGCCTGTTTTGGAAAATAATGCATCTTTTACACAATAATCTCATTAAGGATCCTATATTTATTGATTGGTTAGTGAAAGTTTTTTGTTTTAGGCTCGTTGTTTTTGACGCTATGTATTACCTAAGAAGAGATTAAATGCTTAGTTGCTTTGATGAATTGATATATTTTAATAAATGACCCAGTGTACCACACGAGATGTTATATTGTAACACACACACGCAATATGACATCTCGTAAAAAGTATGCGAAAGGCTTTCATTTTGTTATTCCCACTGCGCCGTGCAAGGGTATCACAGGAAATCTCAGTATAACATGACACTTCGTAGCAAAAAATTACTCCAACACGATCCAAAAATTGAAATTTTTGAAAAGAAGTAATTAACATATACTTACCTCCTAATGAGTGAGAGAGTGAATATTTACATTGCACTTTTCAGCTACTCGAGGGCATTCACTTGCCTCTGAAAGTCGAGCATAAGACAGCAACTTATGTGTTTGTGCTATAATTACTATTAAAGTCTCGCTTCAGAAAATCAACAAACCACTCATGTATTCTTCAAATATTCCTCATTCCAACAATAACAACAAATCCACTTTAACATGAAAAAATAAGAATGACCACCGAATAATTTCCAACCAACTCCGCCAAAAGTCAGCGCACACTTACAAAGTAAAGCTTTTATAGACTTTTAAGTATGGGATAATTGCACCAAATCGTGTTTTTAAGTAATTATTAGCATCTACAGCGATTTATTCGGAATTTGAAAATTTGAATGCTTGTGTGATTCCATGGTAGGAAACAGAGAAGAGATGGTGTATTGCTGAAAGAAAGATCATATCTTGGACCTTTCAAAAAGAGGACATTTTTAAATCAATTGGTTGAAAATGTTAATAAAAAGACGTTCATTGATTCAAAAAGTGTTCGTAAAGTACAAATCAACTAACATTTTAACGTTCAAGGCAAGATCTGGCACCCGTTTACAGTGTCACCTCGAGAATCTTTGTAATACGCTCTGTAAAAATAAATCCAAGACTATAGTCTCAAATAACTAAAAGTATTGGTGAGGCATTTAAAAAAATGTGACTTTAACTACAATTCGAAGAGAACTGAAAGAGGATGACTAAAATGGCCAAGTTGCACTCAAAAAGCAATTCTTCTCTCGAGTAAAAAGAACCAAGAGCCCTTTGCCAAAAACACGCAAATCGCACACATAGTTATTGAAAAAATGTAATATATTTTCAACTGAAAATATTTTTTGTATTTTTGCATCAAAAAAGGACAAAGATATGCTAGCAATCTTTACACAGATCTTAAGAAAGAGAACCATTTTTTTGGTCATCCAACATGAAGGAGGTTGCATAAAGGTTTGGGGATGCATAGGAAGCCTTTGGGTTGCTGATATAGAATTCATTGAATCAAAAATGTACAAAATAGATTACTTTAACTTATTGACGTAATGTATCAGGACAAGAGAAATTTGCGGTGAGTGAGGATTTTTACTTTTAGCAGCCAAAGATACGAAGAAACTGGCTTACATTTTAAAATCATGGCTGATCGATCATATCCCAAACCAATTCTGTAAGCCCTACTTGTTCCTAAACATAAGCACATTGCAGTATTTGTGGAATTTACTTGAGTGAATAATCAAGCAGTACGTAGAATTGGGAGCCCCCAAAAAATCTCAAATCTGCCATAGTAGAAGAATGGAAAAATGTAACCGCAGAAGAGACAAATTTTACAATTGAATCCTTGCCAGATATGTTGAGAGAGTTATGGAAATAACGGAATAGCTTGAAAAGTATTTTTTAGTTAAAATCCATAATCGCAATCGTACTTTCCAAAGTACTCAGACTTTTGACGCTGCCGATTTGTGTCGTTCTCAAGTTATAAATATTTATAATAGTTTATGTAATAATCAGTGATTGCTGCTTATCCTGTTTGAATTTTCGACATTAGAGGAATCAATGAAAAGTTCTATTTATTCAAAAGGAATTCATTTAATTAGTTATATTTACACGAATATGAAAGGTGATCACATGTGCACAGACTTCCGGAGGCAAGTGTAGGAAGAAAAATTTGAAAGAGCGATCCACTCAGAAATCGACGTAATAAGTTGTTGAAAAAGAGCAATATTTTGATTATCAAATATCATAAAACTAGCAAGGTACTAAAGTAATTAATTTCATCATAAATAGCTAATTTTATTATAAATATAAATAATTAAATTTTGATTTCTTGAAATTCTGATGCATTTCCGGAAGTCTCGAGAGTGAATTTTTTTCCAAGGATTTCTCTGAAATTCCACGGGAAGAAAAAAAATGAAAAATCTGGTACCCTTTTTTTTACAGAGTACATTGTTCACGATGGAGAATCCTGCACTCGACAAGATGGTCAGTTCTTGGTTCTGTAACCTAGAATACTTCATCAATAAATACTTGGGATAAAATCAATACGTATCTACGTTTCTTTATACGTGACAAGTTTGGTGGAGGCGCGGGGTACGTGATTAAAATTTCCGGTCATTATTTCAACCAAAACGATAGAACAAGACGCTGAACGATTAAGGAGAAGTCGTCGCACTCAAGGACTTCCACCGGAATTTGGATTTTACGAAAAGCCAAAAAGGGCAGCAACATCCAAAAGGGACATGACTGATGAAAAACAGGACGCGCAAACAATCTTGATGACTCCTACGGTTCTGGCTGAATCAAGAAAGCCTACAATTTTCAGAGGAGAACCAGGACAGGATCCAATAAAATGGCTGAAAGAGTACCAAAAAGTGTCATTGTATAATCGTTGGGATGACACTATGCAGTTAGCCAATGTGTACTTTTTTTTAGATGGTACCGCGAGAAAATGGTACGAGAACAATGAGGACAATTTCACTTCATGGACTTTACTTGAAAACGGACTGAAAGCAGCATTTGGATACACACAAACATATGTCAGACGAGCGAAGGGCCGTTTAAAATCCCGAGCACAACAGCCGGGGGAATGTGTCCAATCTTATATACAGGATGTCCTAGAACTGTGTAAGCAAGCTGAACCAAATATGCCCGAAGAGGATAAGGTCTTCCACCTCATGAAAGGTGTCGCCGAAGATTAATTTCAAGCTCTTCTAGCCAGAGACGTACAAACATCGGCAGATTTCACTAGGTGGTGCCTTTACATAGAAGAAATGAAGCAGAAGAGACTGAGAAGTTGCAAATTCGAAAGACTACCCAATGTTGTCCCCATAGCGGCCAATGACGAAGTAACCGATTTAATGTCACTAATCCGTCAAGTTGTCAGGGAGGAAATGCAACATGTGTTTTCACAGCCACTCAACATCAAGAAGCCGGAACTGCAATCCATTGAGGCTATCATAAAGGACGAGGTTGACCGATCTTTAGCCACCATCACTAGTCAACCTATCACTTCCAATCAACAATTTTTTTCTTCGGCACAACGACCGACTTTGAAGACCCCCAGACGACCAACAACATACGCCGCAAGATCACCAATAATTGTGCCACCGCCTCAATATGAAGCACAGCGAAAGACTGACTTGTGGCGCACTGTGGACAGCCGTCCAGTCTGCTTTCACTGCGGAAGACCCGGACACGTCGTTCGATATTGCCGTGAACGCCGAGCAATATTCAACGACTATCGACGCAACAATCCTAGAAACTATAACCTTCCAGACGAATATGAAAATAACGCCAATCACGACGCACCCTTTCGACGAAGATCACCCAGTCCAGCTCGAGGAAGATCACCAACACGCCGTACAAGGTCCCGATCACCGACGCCATACCGAATTTCCAACCAGTCGCCAAATCGAGAGGAAAACTAAGCCGATCGCCCTCTATAGGAGTTGAGGTCGCGAATTTCAGAAATCCTCCATTCGCCGCAAAACTGCACGAGAACCACATCGACGTTTTCATCGATAATCAACCTGTTAAAGCCCTTGTGGATTCTGGAGCCTCAAATTCCATCATATCGGAAACATATAGACGAAAGCAATGGAAGGTAATGTTCCTCGACACTAAGCCGGTTATTCTAAAAGTCGCCGACGGTAACTATGTGAAGCCATTGGGTAAATGTGTCTTACAGTTGACAATCAACGGCCGAACACAGCCATTCCAGTTCACTGTCATGCCGAAATGCAGCCACGACGTCATCCTAGGTTTTGACTTTCTAAAAGTTTCACAAGCCATTTTAGACTGTGGCCTAGCCGAACTTATATTTGACGAACTGTTGCATGACGAAGAGATAGATTCTCATGGCATAAAGTTGTATGCCATGTCTGACTCGGATGTTCCAGCACGTTCGTGCAAATTTCTTACCGTTCAAGCCCGTGATGCACAGGACGACACTGATTTTCTAGTTGAGGGGAATAAAGTTATGTGTATAAATCAAGGAATTGCTGTCCCCTCCATGATTACGTCTTTAAGAAAAGGCAAAGCCTCAATCTGGGTGAAAAATTGTGAAAATCAAGCACGCTGCATTCCAAAGGGAATGTGTATTGCCAATGCAGAGCCTTCTAGAAGTGAGTGTCTGAATGCATTGACCGAAGTCCCTTCCTACACTGATTTATGGACCTCGAAATGCTCTGATCAAATTGACTACTCTCGGATGATGGCCTCGACACTGAGTGTAGAGCAGAAGAAGCAAATGAAAAGTCTATTGAGACAATTTCAAGATGCCTTCCATAGCGAAACACAGCAAAGAGAGAGAGAGAATGCAAGCTCAATGTGAAACACAAAATTAACACTGGCACACACCCTGCCGTAAGCCAACGACCATACCGGGTATCATTAGTAGAAAGACGCGTAATTAATGACGAAGTTGACAAAATGCTGAAGCGAAACATCATCCGACCGTCAGAAAGCCCATGGTTATCTCCGGTCGTACTGGTTCGTAAAAAGGATGGAAGTTGGCGTTTCTGCGTGGACTACCGTCACCTCAACCAGGTCACTAAGAAAGACGTTTATCCATTACCCAGAATCGACGACACTTTGGATTGCCTTAAAGGAGCTCAATACTTTTCATCGATGGATATGCACTCCGGTTATTGGCAAATAGAAGTGGATGAAGCTGATAGGGAGAAAACGGCATTTATCACCAGTGACGGATTATATGAATTCAATGTCATGCCATTCGGGTTGTGTAAAGCTCCCGCAAATTTCGAGAGGAGTATGGATAATTTATTTCGGCATTTAAAGTGGCAAATGTGCTTATGCTATTTAGACGACATAATTGTGTTCTCACTGACATTTAATGACCACTTGAGACGACTACATTGCGTGCTTTCCTGCATTCAAGATGCCGGACTAGTTTTAAATCCAAGGAAATGCTATTTTGGTGCTACAGAGATCAAAATTCTCGGGCATCTTGTATCTGGTAAAGGCGTAAAACCTGATCCCGATAAATTAGAAGCTGTCAACAGCTTCCCTACACCGAAAAAAATACACGACGTTAGGAGCTTCTTGGGGCTGTGTTCATACTATCGACGGTTTATCAAGAACTTTTGTTTCCATGCTAAGCCTCTCCAACAGCTTTTAAAAGGAGACTCGAAGTTTCACTGGGAAAAAGCTCAAGAAGACTCATTCCGGGACCTTAAATCAGCTTTGACGTCACCGCCTGTTTTAGCCCTATATGATGAAAATGCTCCCACTGAACTGCACACTGACGCCAGTGGTTACGGAATAGCTGCCGTTTTGGTGCAGCAGCAAGATGGAAAAGAAAGAGTCATAGCGTATGCCTCAAGGACTCTAACTAAAGCCGAGAAAAACTATTCGACCACTGAACGAGAATGCCTGGCAGCTATATGGGCTATAACTAAGTTCCGCCCATACCTCTTTGGAAAGTGCTTCAACATAATTACAGACCACCATTCATTGTGTTGGTTAGCCAATCTACGAGATCCTTCCGGTCGATTAGCCAGGTGGGCGTTAAGGCTTCAAGAGTACGATGTCTCCATAGTTTTCAAAAGCGGGAAAAAACATGCCGACGCCGACTGTTTATCACGAAATCCTATTCCAATCATTCCAGAAATCGAATCCCTTGCTGCTATAAGTGATCTAGCTACTGAACAACGTGATGATCCATCTTTTGCTGCATTCATTAAAGCTTGTGAACAATCGCCAGATTTGTCGAGTGTAGGATTCTCCATCGTGAACAATGTACTCTGTAAAAAAAATTTTTGACCCATCCGGAAAACAGTGGCTACCAGTCGTTCCCAAGAAAATGCGGTTAGAAATTCTTCACCACTTTCATGACGAACTGACAGCGGGACATTAGGGATTTGTGCGTACATATGATCGTATTCGAAAGAGGTTCTTTTGGCCGAGACTTTTTCGCACTGTGCGCCGTTACGTAACTCATTGCAGAGAATGCCAGCGTCGAAAAGCAGTTCCATTAAAGCCTCCCGGAGCACTAATTCCTATACCTCCAGCTGAAGCTCCATTCCAGCGTATAGGGATGGATCTTCTAGGACGATTCCCGAAGTCTCAAGTAGGAAATAGATGGATAATTGTGTGCACAGATTATATGACAAGATATGCTATTATCAAAGCCCTCCCAACTGCGGAAGCACCAGAGGTGGCAAAATTCTTTGTAGAAGAAATTATTCTGACTCACGGAGCTCCGAGGACCATCATCACCGATAGAGGCACAGTCTTTCAGTCGAACCTCATCGCTCGCCGAGATTAACAATCAGTGCAAAGTGGTGCATCGGATGACAACTGCTTACCATCCTCAGACGAATGGACTCACTGAACGTTTTAACAAAACATTGGCAGACATGCTGGCTATGTATGTCGACGTAGAGCAGAAAATGTGGGATCGAATTTTGCCGTTCGTTACGTTTGCCTACAACACTGCTAGACAAGATACAACTGGTTTTACTCCATTCTTTTTGACGTTTGGTCGCGAGGCTGAAACAACGCTGGATGCCATGTTCCAAGAGCCCATCGAATATACAGCACCAGACTTCGTAGCCCGATTAGTGACCCAGGCGGAAGAATCACGTCAGTTTGGTTCGGATCCGCACTCTTGAAGCACATGAGAAAGACCGACGTCGCTACAATTCAAGACATCGTGCCGTGCTGTACCATCCGGGTGATTTAGTGTGGATTTACATTCCTGTGCGTAAGGTAGGACGCTCCGAAAAACTGTTGAAAAAGTACTTCGGGCCATACCAAGTTCTGCGCAAACTTTCGGATGTAACTTACGAGGTTCACGATTTTGATCCGACCTCTAAAAGACGAAAATCAAAAGACATAGTTCATGTACTCAGGATGAAACCTTACTACGATCTGGATCTACAAGCACACTTTAATGACTCTGTGGCATCTGATGACAGACGTTTTGGAGAAAGTATACCATCCACGGGAAGGAACGACTATGCCGGACCAACAACACGCTCAAGATCAAAGACCCTAAGACAGACACGCTAGAACCAGCGAGGACGTTGTTCTTTTAAGGAGGGAGCATTGACGCTTAGAACCTATCTAAGTGAGCCACTCGGTGGCGCAATCGGCTAGAGCGTTCGGCAGATACCTGAAAGGCTCCCGGTTCGAATCCCAGCACAAGCGTTGCAGGACAATGAATTATTATTTAATTTCTTTAATTATTACTGTAATTTCTAATACCTTCTAGATGTTTCTTTATTTTACTGGAACGGCGTTCTAGAATATTCCATTATGCTATAAAAGAGCCAAGAGCTCGACAAGATGGTCAGTTCTTGGTTTTGTAACCTAGAATGCTTCATCAATAAATACTTGGGATAAAATCAATACGTATCTACGTTTCTTTATACGTGACAATATTCATTCGTTTACAAGACAACTTGGATTATTGTATGATATAACGACTAATCTGAAAGATATTTTTTTAAAAAAAACATTTGCTATAATATTATATAGATGATTCTCATCACATTTGAAACAGGAAGCGAACCATTTTAGTTGCAATTTCGAATGTTTCTAAATTAAAGGACGCCTAAGACAATGAGAGAGGTAGGAAAAAGCATCAAGTTGTCCTTTTTATTTAATTTTAACTCCAAAATAATTATATATTAATTTAAAAAATAATGGAAAGGATTTTAATTTTTAAGACAAATTATTGCTAATTTCCTAGGATTCCGTACTAATCTTTCAATTAATTCGAATTTAAATTTTATACATGATTTTTTTTCATATATGGTGAAAGAATACGTGATTCGAACATTTTATCATATATAAATAATAGTAACAAATTTTTAAATAATTAAAATATATTTTTTAAAAAATCAAAAAAAATTGAAATAAAAAAAATTATAAATTCATACTCCATTAAAAAATAGCATATTTTTTAAACCACAAAAAGTGACCATTAAAAATGCAGGATAATGGCACACACACACAGAGACATTTCTATATCTTCCTACTCTGCACAAGAAAAATCTACAGAATAACTTTCTTATAAGATGCGTACCCATTTCCTAAAGAAAAATTTCTACCTAAATTGTTCTGAAAATTTAAAAAAAAGGATTAAAATACTTATTCAATATTATCTGATTAATGTGATTTATTGAATAACTTATTATTTTCTTTTTATAAACGAGAGGATAGATTCATCCGTACCTTTTGCGCCAAAATTAGGAGAGAAAGAAATAGGGTTTGGGTGAACTGTATAAAAAAAAATATAGCATGAAAAGGAACTTTAGGAACAAAACCTTAAAAAACCTATTTATCAAATGAGTTTGTATTCCTTTTTCAATCTGAAAACATTAAATATCCTTGGATTAATGATAGAATATATTATTTCTCTAATTAACAACACTAGGAAACTTAATTTTTGCAAATAGAACACGAAATTGTAACAACTTTTCATTTATTTTTTAATGTTTTCGCAATAATGACTTCTCAAAATAAGAAAGTAAGAAATATTATTTTAATGCTAATGAACCCACTGAAAAGACAAATAAACTACTTCTACGTTAAAAAGCTAAACAATCGATTTAAAAAATTTTTAAAGCATGCGAGGAAGTATTTAAAAGTATTTCATAAATGAAGAATATTTCTTGAAAAATAAGTTTAAACGAACGCAGATATAGAAAGAGGAAAATATTGAAAACACAATGTTCAGAAATTACATATTGTATTTAATTTAACAAGTAAAGCAAATTTAATTACTTTTAGACTTTATTTTTCATTTAATGTCTTATAAATGTACTTTTGAAGAAACATACACCCATATTCAAAATTTCAATTTGTGAACACCTAATTATGTACCAAAATTAGAATAAAATTATATTCTTAAAAAAATGTAGAAATTAAGAGTATGGTTTTATTTGTTTGAAATGTAGTGTATTTAAGTTATTTTAAAATGTATACTCATTGAAAAATAGTGCTATTTTAAAATTTATGAAACAATTTTTATTTAAGAAAGTAGTTTTTACATAGTGGGGAAATAAAAATAATTTTTAAGTAATAAAGAAAAATGAGATTAAATTTTCAGGATTGCTAATAAAATAGCAAAGATATAAACGTACTTAACAAAACACAAAGTCACAATTCATGAATTTTATTACAAATCATGTTTATCACATAAAACAATATTTAGTCCTTGGAATTGAGTATATGAAGTTTTCAGTAACACCTAAGAATAAAATACACCACAAAAGTTGCAAAAATATTCATATTTCAAAGTTAAAGTATACGTCCTTAAGCCATTCAGTGTCCTTACAACATTTTTAAAATTAAAATAATGTCGTTTTCGCATACAGACAACTAGTCCTTATCTTGAATACGATACTGAGTTATGAAATGAACAACTTCAGAATGTCTGGGGGAAAAAAAGAATTGCAAGCATAGTGAATATCCAAAGATCTATCAGAATTACAACGTTGAGAAAGAATGCATGATTAAAAATGTCGCAAACATACAGCTTTTTCTTAAGTATGGGTAAGCAAATGTCTTTTCAAATCACCACTTTGACTGAAAGCCATTTTACAAGTATCACATGCATACGGTTTTTCTTCAGTATGAATACGCAAATGCCTTTTAAAAGCACTATTATCAGAAAAAGCCTTTTTGCAAATTTCACATACATAAGGCTTTTCTTTGGTATAAATACGCAAATGCGTTTTCAAATTACGGCTTTGAGTGAAAGACTTTTGACAAGTATCACAAGCATAAGGAGTTTCTTTGGTATGAATACGCAAATGTGTTTTCAAAGAGCTACTTGTAGTGAAAGCCATTTTACAAGTATCACATGCATACGGTTTTTCTTTTGTATGAATACGCAAATGCATTTTAAATGCACTATTATCAGAAAACGCCTTGATGCAAATGTCACATACATAAGGCTTTTCTTTGGTATGAATACGCAAATGCGTTTTCAAATTACCGCTTTGAGTGAAAGACTTTTGACAAGTATCACATACAAAAGGCTTCTCTTTGGAATGGATACGCAAATGCCTTTTAAAATTACTATTATTAGAAAAAGACTTCATGCAAGTATCGCAACAGTAAGGATTTTCATTGCTGTGCATAATCAAATGTTGTTTCAAATTACCTCTTCGGGAGAAGGCCTTGTTGCAGATTTCACATGCAAAAAATGCCTCATTCTTGTGAGTACGCAAATGCCTATTTAAAACACGAAGGTGAGAAAAGGTGTCACCGCAATCTTGACTGGAAAAGGAATTTTCATTTGTATCCATTTCAAAATGACATTTATTTACTCAAATTAGTACTGAAACACGCGGTATATTTAATTTACTAAATAATGTGTTCGAAAACTGAACTTGAGTTTTATATAAAATGAAGTGTTGCCAGACTGTTGCAACATTTTATATAAATGACTGATTAGCTTGAAGGTAGCAGTCATGAAAATTTAATTGAAAACATAAATACAATGCAATAATTGTCCCTAAATTTGAATGCACATTCGGATTTATAAAAAATTTACCCAAGCATAAGAAACATGGAATCTATTTCAAAGTGCATGTCGACATGAAACAAGAGTATTTTCTAACATTTATGGATGCGGTTATGTTTCAGAAAGGTGTTAAATAATTTTGAATCATGACGGCTCTTGCAAAAATAGATCTTGGTGACCATTTTAAAATATTTAGGCATGGTCAATTTACAAAGAAGACTCTTGAACTGGAACGTAATTTCATTTGGTCCACCCATTTGACGTGCATTAGCCCTTCTGCACATTGGATTTGAAAAAGTACCAGAATTCGAATCCTCAATTTTCAAGAAAATTCGAAACATTATTTTTGGACCTTGGGTCTTTCATTTCAGTGTCCTCTTAATGAATCTTGGATTTTAAATCCTGGTTTCTTAACCTTTTCGCGAAGAGTTTATTTTTCTTACAACAGAACACTTTTGGTAGCACAAACTATAAGAAAGGCACACTAAAATGCTAAACCTAAGATGTTATGTTTTTAGGAAAACTTTAAACACTGATATAGGACCGTGACATATATGTCCCGTCAGTTCTGACCACTGGGACATATATGTTTCAGTAATTTTCAGTGAGTAATTTTGTAAAAAAAACAATGATTTTCTAGTCTTAAAAATATAATTATGAATGGTATGTTTTGAAACAGTCAATGCACAATGGGATATTACACATCGGGCACATTATTTAAGTGTGCGATTCCTTCTTTTGTTGTGCACATATACGGCACCGCAGTCGTGTTTTTGTTGCTACTGGCAGATGGTCACCAACATTAAGTAAGCTTCGTGATGTTTTGGTTGGGTATATATTGTAGTTCCTCTACGGCGTTGATACTGAGCTTTGAGGTTTCCGGACGCCATAAAGGCTTCTGCAAGAGGAACGACGAAATCAAGAAGTGGGGTTTTCGATGTTTGAGTCCGCAGTACGCAATCCACGGTTTGACCACTGCGCTCATCAATACGCGAAAAAAATACTTTTTTGCCGTCTTGCAAGATTTTGGATCTAATTCATAGACATTTGCCACTTGGTCTAAAAGTCTACACCTCCCATGACTTTGTTGTAGATTCCAATTGCCACAGAGCACTCAAATTCTTCTTTGCTTACATCTTTCATGGTGCGATTTATTTTTGCGTATTTAGCTTCGGGGCAATTACTTAGCATCATGATCACATAGGACTGTTGGGTACAACATGTTTCCACTATCCAAGACGAGAGGGACACATATGTCCCGATAATAAAAATGGAAGTAAAACTTTGCCACTTACCAGTTTAATAGACGTAATCCGCTTCGTGAGTAAATTATATGGCCTTAGATTTATGGGTCAATCAAAATTTAATCGAAAATAGGTGGTATTTTCTAAAACTAAACTCTTTACGTTGTTACTACAGTATGGAATGGGCTGCTACAACACTTCAAAAACGCGGGAATTGCATTACCTACGGTAGTGACATCTATGTTCTATGAATTAAAACAACTTCAAAAATATTCGCAGGACTGGTGGGAAAGTCTCCAACTAAACAAAGAAGCATTTCTGTCACAAAGAAATTTTTTTGAATTTTCCTTGGGACGTATGTGTTTCGTTAGGTACGAAAGTGTTAAAAAGTTTATATTTACAGTATTAAGAAAAAAACTTAATAAAATGGATTCACACATGAACACAAATTTACTTTTAAAGTATGGAAGTAGAAAAAAGAACAAGGGGCAAAATAAATTTAAAATTACTTTTAGGTTAGATGTTTATGTTATTCTCTGGAAGAAATCATAGAATAATGGTTTAAAAAGAATACTGCTCTTTGTAAACTTTTCATTTTATTGCAGTAATTGTGATTGTATTGAAAATTGTCAATTAAGCCTCTAGATTTGCTTTACGCTATCTTTGAGCAGTGTTCCCCAACATCCTTGTAGCCGCAGACTGGTCAATGTGTGATCATTTTTAATGACTCTTTGAGGGGTCCTTTCCTTATTTTAAATTGTTTTAATTAAATAATTTAAATAGTATTTAAAAATGCTTTAAGTATAAAATACAATAAAAATGATTTTAGAGGGATTTAACATGGAATGTTAAGTAATTTTCACGGATAGTCACACAAACAAGAGAGGAATACAACAGAAAATTAAATGAAAATAATTGAATGTTTCTTGAGTGGTCCGGTACCATTTGATCCACGCACCACGATAAGTCCGCGGAGCCGAGGGTTAAGTTCCACTGCCTTAGAGCAGGTTTGGGCATACTTTTCTAGGGTACGGGCTATTTCTAATTATTTCAAGGTATTGCGATCCACCCATTAACATAGGTGTGGTGAAGTAAAAAAAAGGTCTACAATATTTATTATAACTTAATAAAATAAATATGAAATATAGACTTACCCCTCCCTGCATAACTAAAATAAAACTCACACTTTTAAAACCGCTTTTAAAGCAAAACACAAGATACAAACATAATAATATCAATTGATGCATTTATTATCTAACAATTCAAAAGACATTAAAGAACAAAATATTTTCATCTGAAGTTAATTTTCGTCATTATATCCAGAAAAAGACTTAATCTGCATACTGTTAGCTAATATTTGGTATATAATTAAAACTCTTAACTTTCAGTGGTCACCCCAAAATGTCTTAGCGGTCAACCTGTCGATCGAGATCGACTTAATGCCAAGCCCCCATCTTAGAGCTACATATAAATTTGACTTTATGCTGACATATTCTTGCACTTTTTTTCGCTCCATTATTAATATATTTTGACCTCTGCTTCTATTTTAAGTCATCTTCAAATTGCTGTTATGGGAAATCTAAATTCTCGAGAAAATTAGATGCAACCCTTCAAGGAAAAAGTCCCTGATTGAACCATGGCGGAATGCTTTTGCATCTTTTAAATTTAATTGAAAATAAAGATGGAACATATATTAATTTATGCTATAAAAATTGGTGTTTTTTAAAAGTTAATAATAATATTAACTTTAAATTTATTATTTCTCTTTTAATAATAAAAAATTAGAGTTTTCGTAATGCATTAAGAAATGCTTCACTATAATCGATAGTGAATAAAATAATCGAATTTTCTAAAGATATATCTTTTGATATTCTTCGTTGTTGTCAGGTTCTTTATATTGTTAAGAGAACAAACTTCCTGCTCATAAATTCGTGCCTGGAGACTTTTAGTCATTATTTCGATACCTGATGCTACTCAAGACACACCGTGCAGAGACTCTGATAAACGGTATATCCGTAGCCTTTCAATGATTTTATGTGGGTGTGGTGTGAAAATTATATAAATTTGAATTGCCAGTTACTCGTCACTTGACCGATGTTTAGAATCGGTGATTCCGTGTGCAATAAATTCGAACAAAAGAAGAAGGTGGGGAAATATGCAAATGATTAACAATTAAACGCATTCGAGCTATGAAGGTGGGAGATACGTCATCTCAAATTCTGCTTCAATTGTTAAGTCATCTCGAAACATCTGTAATTGGAATTTTAATGTGTCTTATGTATTTTGGACGCATCCTCTAACGAAGAAAGTCCCTAAATGAACCACGACACGTTTTAAGTTTAATTAAAAGCTGAAGAAATGTACATTAATTTATAATATTATGTTATAAAGTTCAGAAGTTTTAAAAAAAATTAGAATAATAGAATAATATTGAAGTATGTGTATCAAAAAAAGAAATGGGATTTTTGGAGAGACAGACTAAATCATTCTGTATAATTGATTATAAATGAAATATTTGTTTGTTGTGCAGGTAAATCTATCAATATTCCTAGTTGTTGGGTTCATTATATTTGGAAAAGAGCATCCCTTCTATGTGTCTTATGTATTCAAGAAACATTTCACGGAATTTTTAATTTTACGTTCTTAAAGACTTTTTGAACATACAATAACAGTTTTTTGTTGCACACTTTATGAAATTCTAGTCAGTTACTTCTTGATATTTCTTTAGGCCCTGTGTCCTTATGCAAAATTAAACCCAGCCTAAAATTATTTCAAGAAGTTAGTCTATTGTACATATGTAGGAAAATACTTGTACAAACTTAGCGCGTTACATATTAATGTGCATTAATCACAATCTCATAAACCTAGACACAAACCCCCTCTATTGACTTCCGCTTGTCGTTAAAATGAGTAATAATAGTGTATGATCTTTTGCCTAGATCTAGACACCTATGAGGCACATGCAATCATACCATCTGGCATTACTATAAGTAAGATCAAAAATAACATTTTTTACAAGAATATTTCTGGTTATAGCATTTTATGAATTCAATTTTTCGGATCTTGATCTTACTGAACGCAAATGGAGAAGGAGATCAGAACCCTGTGTCTTGTCCCCACATTGACCCAATGCTTTAAGACGCCTCTGATTCTAGTAACATAATCATTTCTCGAAATACTAAAAGGAGAAATATTTTAAAAAGTGTGCAGGAAGAAAAGTTTTATAAAACATGAAGTTTCCTTCCTACAAGAACCACTAAATTATATATTTAGCTACCTAACCATACCGATCCCCAATTCTTACTATTAATAAGATTTGTTTTCCGCTTCCAAATACATTATAATATTGCATAAGAAACAAAAATGCAGAATCCCGTAGGATCGATATCTAAATATCTTAATAAATTTACACACGTATTATATATAAATTATAGAAAAATGTATCCAAATTAAATAAATAGTGTATCCTTTTTCTACTTGTATTGTTAAAAACCTAATATGAATACACCAAGATCTGGTTTAAAATATATTCCTTTTCATTTTACTTACCTGATATAACCTTTCTAATGTTAACATTTAAATAAATCTTTCTCAATTGTACATACACTTAAGGATTACGTCTAACATTATAGAAATAATGTAGTTTTAAATTATCTATCTGTTTCCCCACTTAAACTCAATTATATATTTCATCCAAAGTGGAAAAAAGGTTCTGAGCTCGAGTAATAGGAAAATGCAAAATGGAAGTGAGTTTTGTTCAGAATACACCATCAAGCATTTTGAGATTTAAAACTCAAGACGAAAATTTGCATCTTTTAATCCATAAATATTTTGAGTTAATGAATAATAAAAGTCTTGTTGATAATTTGAAAATCTTATCGCCATATTTTTGTAACTAACTTATACAGATGATATTCTTCATGCATGTAATAAATATAAAGCTTTTTATGAAAACGTAAATGTCTATCTAAGTAAAGCAATATATTCCAGTTCACTTTAAATTCATTTTGATCTAGTTTCAATACAAAACTGTTTGTTGTAATTGTAATATTCATATTCATTAGAGGAAATCTGAAATTAATCAGTGAAATTAAATTTTTGTCATTATTTATATTCAATTTTAGTTATTCATAAGATTTACGACCACCAAAATATATCATGAAGAAAAAAAAACACACTTTTCAAGAACATTTAATAAGGTACATGGATTGTGTTCCGATAACTTAAACAGGATGCATTATCTATAATACCAAATTCTTCAGCTTTCTAAAATCTAATATAAACATTGTACTCTTTCTCCTTGCAGCTAATTACTTTTGTTTTGAAACTTGAATAGTGGATTTCCAATATGATAACATCAAGAGGCAGAAATCATTTACGTAAAGGATTTCATTTTTTTCTAATTTAAAGAGGGTATATTTTGTAAAAATTTTCCTAACCTGAAGAAACGAAACGAATTAAGCCTTACGAATTAATTAAGGCCTAATTCTTTTCGTTTCTTAAGGCTAGGAAGTTTTTTTATACACATTAATATACACTTAAATTTAATAAGCATATAGCGGGAGTATTGTGGCGGTATATACATAAGCCAGTAACAGCCTCCGAACATGAATGACCCCTTTTGTCTATTGGTTATGTTACTCCTATTGGTTATGTTCTGTCTTTCAGATAATCAACCTCTACAAATGAATTTAATTTTAAACACTAATATACATTGAAATTGAATAAACATATAAAAGAACAAGGGAGGAGGGATTTAAAAGTATTTTCCAATACGAACGTTTATTTTATTAGTAGAAATTATAGAACACTGATTCAATTACACATCTGCAAGTGAAATTTTCATTTGCTTTCTTATTTTAAAAGCTTGTTACGATTAAGTATAAATTTGTAATTAGTATTATTTTAAGTTGACATGCATAATTATGATGGATTTGTGCAAGTGAGTAAAAGTTTTATTGTTTTCCCCCAATAACGCGAGAGGGCAAATCGAGGCGGACCTCATAATTTTTACCCTCGGTCAAGTGACAAGAGCGACACCTGAACTGTCACACTCTCTCTTAATGTCCATGTCCCTGCATTGGGAGGACCTTGAGCCTCGATAAATTTACGTGCATCAGTCCCCATTACACGGCGTGTCTTCATTGCAACTAGAACTCGATCGTGCGACATTCAAGTTTGTATATTTAACTTATGCTTAAAATATTCCGTCAGATTGCATCGATATTAATATCCTTCTTCCTCTGCTTTAATTTTGATTCGTCCCATTACAGCAAGACGGATTCAGATGAATCTCGGATATTAGTTTCTCTCTTTAAATATAATGGACCCCAGTTCTTGGACAACAGATTTATAGCTCAATTCAGTTGCATCTTTTAAATTTCCTTGTATAATTGAAGATATCTTAATTTATATAAAATATATTCCCTATTTTTCAAAAAATATTTGTAAATTTTACTTTTATTAATGAAGAGATAATTTTTGAAGACTGGACACGAATTCTCTACTCATTCATACGAAGGTAAAGTAATCGAATATCGTACATATTTTATCTAAGTTCCCCGTTTACGGAAGATTTTTTATTTAAAGAAATCAAAATCCTTTATTGTTAATCTTTTTATCCTAATGATAAATTTAATGAAAATAGTTTCATCGAGTATAATGCATTTTTTAATTCATTGAACATCTGTAGGGAAAACTCCGAACCATCTCTCTTCTCTACATTTAAAAATTGGATCAACTATTTTTTCCCTTTGCAAACACGACGAGTCTACTTTTGTGAGAGCTATTTCATAGTGGCCCCACCTAGTGGCGGTTGTTGGTACTAAATTTGGATGTTTCAAATACTTTTAATTCAAGCTCTCGGTCGGGCGCTAAATATTGATGAGATTTAAGTTTTGCCAAGAGTCTCAGAGCCAATTTGAAACACAAGAGATCTTTTACGAGCCACGCAATCACGTGACATGCGTGCCGACGATGTTAGCATCAAGAAAATCTATCGACTCCAACCAGAATCGAACTTGGGCTTACGAAACGGGCTCGGTACCTCTAAATCACTGAGCTGGCCTGGCAATAACACTTGATGATGAAAACTTTGGGGGTAATGATCTTACTGAGCACAGCTTAGCATGAGACGCCCCCCCCCTCCCATAGATTTGAAGAAAACCAGATGACATCCAACTTCCTTCAAGCGTGAAGGCCCCACATCGAGTCTTAGTTTGCGCACTCCTTAAAATATTCTAGATTCCTAGTAACAAACATTTCACGAAATACCAGAATGAAAATATTTTACGTTGTTCTGAATGAAAAACTGTCAAAAATTAGCTGCATCCTTATTCTAAGAACATATAAATTATGTATATAAAGTTTATTTAATTATAGTTAAGTATGTAATAAAGCTGGTTATTATGAAAGTTTTCTGGAAAAAAAGTCTAGCGATAACATTTAGTGATTAAAATTTTTGTATTATGATCTTATATAGGTAGAGTTCAGAAGGAGACAAGACTCTTCCCTAGTGAGAGTTTTAGGTTCCAGGGCAGTTAAACTATTACTTTAAACGTTCCTGATTGTAGTAATTTAAAGATCTATCGAAATACTAAAAGTAAAATATACATAAAGTCCACCAAGGAAAATTTTCCAAAACATATAGACCCTTTTTTTTAAACAAATAAATTACAGAATCAAATATTTAAACGTAAACGATACACTAATTCCTCAATATATAAAAAAAATAACTTGTTCATTAAAGACATCTCTTTCAATATTTCTCGTGAAACAAAAAGGCAGAGTTCTGAAGAAATAATATCTACAGAACCTAATGAATATACAGCTTTATTGAACAATAATTCAGTCATCTTAAATTTTGATCACCGTGGCCAACTTTGTATCATTTGACATGGTGGACCCCAAGATTGGAACAGCTTCCCCTGACGCCCATGAATGATTTTAAAAATTCTAGATAATCAAAGACAATGAATTCAGTTCTTAATCTTTGCACATGTTTTTCTACCATATTTTTCTAAAAATATTACTTTGTAGTAATGGAGAAGTAGTTGCTCTGAATAAAAAAAACTGAATTAATATTCTTGATCAAAATAAATTTACTAGTAGAATATTTTCTATATGGGGTAATTAGTGACCTAATCTAGGAGGGAATATTTTTCAATATTTCCACGAAACATTTAAGAATTTGTAAAAGCGGGAAATCCTAACATTAGACGAAAGACTTTCGCGGACTTCCTAAAAACGCCCTGGTGAAACCCTGGCTCCGAAGATCGCAGCTTAAGAACCACTTGCAGTAATTAGAAAAATGTATCCAAATTAAATACACAAATATCATTTTTATACCTGCAATGTACAAAAAACAAATACATTAAGAAATCAAATTAAATTTTCTTCTTTTTACTTTATACACAACAAGATTTTCTTTCTTACAACAGCATTAATAAATGTACCTATTTGAATAGCATTCAAGACAAAGATTTCTAACACTTTATAAAACATGCTATTTTAAACTGACTATTTGTTTCTTAACTTAAAATTCAGTAACAACATGGAATGAAATGGTACTTATTTTTTTTCTAAAAATATTGATAACCTTAATGATACATATGACACAAATATTAGAGAATTGTACTAAAATGTAATTCATATTGAAATTACTCAAAAGCAATTATTTCAAAATTTGTGAATTGATGTGAATTTTAAGGTCTTAAAAATTGTTAGTCTGAACTATCACAATTTATAATCAACGAATACAAAAAATAGGATAATATAAGTTTTGTGTTAATTTTTTAGCAGGAAAAACACTTAA